>JAKXYG010001488.1:0-10072 GCA_025895645.1 Cardicola forsteri | reverse complement strand
TGTGTTGGTTACAAAATATGCGCACACGTTTCTGTACTAGACAGTTAAAACCAATTTTTTTAAATATTTTGGGTATTTACAAAATGCAATAAAAAAACCAAAATGTTTTAAGAATAAAAATTTATCAATTTTATATTCTAGACATACAAAAATTTATATTTATTAAGTTTGTATTATTTTTAATAAAAATGCTGCTAAAATTGTAATTAGATAGAAACCTGTGAACGACTATATTATTTCAGTCAAATTTAACACCAAATTTAAAAAAGTAATATTTTTTTAAGTTTATTCCTCTACAGAGAATACTGAGGAAAACCAAAATTATAAATTTAATAATTAATTACAAAGTTTGTTTGATAATGTGCTAAAAAGACATTAAAGTATTGATCGGTTATTTTAATACAAAATTAAACAAAAACAGCTCTGGGTATTTCTCAAATATTGGAGCACAGGCTATACTAATAGCATAAATAATAATGGTTATAACTTGTTGACGGTAAACCGTTATTGTGGTATGAGTGTTGGCAACACTTTTTTCGCTCACAAAAATATACACAAGACAACGTGGGTTTCTTTTAATAAAAAAACAGTAAACGGGATTAATTACATTTGTACTAGCGTAAAAAGACAATCCTTATTGCAAAATGTACTTGCATATTGTAGTGCAAACAATATTGTTTTTAATTATAATCCTTTTGTTAAAAAATTTTGTTTAAAGTTAAAGACAATTAAAACTACAGTGTAAAATGTAAACACCCTAATATCTCAAATCAATTTTAAAAAAATAAATATTTTAAAATCTAAAAATTGTATAAAAGTCTGATGTTTAATACATATTGTTTTATAAATCAATTACAAACTGTGCAGCAAATATGCTGAGTAGTAAATGTCGCTCTACAAAGAAGCAATGAACGTTATCAGTATCCCGGAATCTTATTAATCTTAGAAAAAAACAATATTAAATAAAGGTCAATCTAATAATCTTGTTATTTAAAAATTATTTAATAATAAGTATATAAATTCAGATAAACAAGTTACAAAAAGCTGCAAAAATAAAAATAATTATTTAAAAAGCAAATGCTAATAAGCAGAAAAAGCAGTAGCAAAAAATGATTCCAAGACTTTATAAAATTGTAAAACAACTGTTGGGAGTTAAAAAAACATTAATATTTTAATCAAAAAAATATTGTCGTATACTTTTAACAAATAATGAGCAATTATTTAAATAAGTAGAGCATTTTAAAAAAGTACTTAATTTGCTTATGCTAAGTATTTTAATACATTTTGATAATAATAATGATATAAATGTGACTCAAAATAAAAAAATATGTATTAATAACATTTTTATAATTGTGGTAATTTATGCAATGCAATGGCTAATAAATAATAAGGCAAAAAAACTTAACGAGTTAATTGCAGTTATACTTATAGATGGATGTGATGTTGTAGCAAGTAAGGTTGCTCATTTTCCCAATAATAAGTTTAAATAGTTAAAATAATTAACTTTATTGTTTTTTTTCGGTAATGTATTTTGCAAAAAAATTTAAAATTGTTTACGTAATATGGCAAATAAACGCGTTTAAAAACAAGAAACAAAATTTTGATTAAAAAAAGAACTGTATTAAACAAATATTGACCTTCTTTAACATTACTAAGCAAAGTCTAAAATTTTAGCAAGTAAGTACAATTTATTTTATTAATTTTATAAAATTTTTTACAGTGTTTATTAATAATATTTGTAAAAAAAATAATAAGTTTTACTAAATACTGTTGAAATATTTTTTTAATGTTTGCTACTTTCAGCAATGGACGCTTAAGCAAAACCGAACGTGGGCCCGCATTTTAGTGCCGGTGGTGGGTTTTAAACTCATGCCTACTCAGATCCAAATTTTGAGCGCTGTACCGCTAGACTACCCCAGCACATATGTAAATATTATGTGTTGGCTATACCAAAATTTAAAACGTGGTCATACCGCTTTATAAAAAATTGTCACGAAAGTACGTCAAGGATGTATTTTGCTACCGTTTTTTTTCTGTTAATTGATTTTATTACTACATAATTTATAAATAATGTGTCTTATAGTATCAAATAGATCCATGACAGATTAATAAATTTAGATTTTGCAGATAATATTAATATACTTATTAAAACTCCAAAAGTGATGCAAAATATAACAACACGTCTTAGTGATAACAGTATTTGTATTAGTTTACGAATTAATTGTTAAAAAAAAGTGTTGTAGACTAAATTAAACGATAATGTGCCCGTAAAAATTAGAAAACCAAATATTTATACTGTTGATATTTTGCATATATGGAAACCATTATTGGTAAACAGAAAAAAAAACAAAATTAATGTTACAACTAGATTTTAAAAAGCAGTATTTAATAAACTTAAATCAGTATGCTCATGTTCTTTTATTTGCCTGATAATAAAACGTTATTTGTACGCATCAATAATTATTCTTACGGCAATATATGGCAGTGAAACGTAGAAACAAAAGCACAAAATGTTTTTTATTGCCAGTCTTTTAAAAGTATTTTAAAGATTACTTGACACAATCACATTTCAAATAATGACATTATGAAAAAAAATAACTCTTGTTTACTACATGACAACATTACAGTTGTTGTTGTAATTTTTGATTTATTACCCCATGCTTGTATTTTAATTAAAAAGATTTTATAATAATAATAATATATTTAAATAATTACTTATGTTTGTTTGCACTTTTGGTTCCTTTAATTAAAGTATTAATTACAATTTATTGTTGTCATAACAAATCTATTATAAAACAGTTAAAAAAATAATAAATTACTTTTGGATTTTTATATATACTTAAAAATAATAAACATTGTAACATTTTAAATATAAACCAAACTAATTTTGAAAAGTTAAGTGCGTTTAAAATTATAAAAAATTAAGAACAAAATTAAGAAATTAATATGTGTATAAAATCGTGTCTAAAACAACAAAAATATACTATTATGTTAAACTATTCCAAAAGGTTTAATAACATTTTAATTTTTAATATTCATAATCTTTAAAATAAACACAATAATGTAAAACCATATTAAACAACCTTAATGTTTTTTTTTAATGCAAATAGGTTTTTAAATAAATAATAAATATTAGTTATATATATATTACAGTATTTTTTAAAGTTGCAATTGTATTAGAAAAATATGTTTCAGTATTGTGAAATTCTTATTAATTTAATATACTGGTTACTTTTTTTAAACTGAATATATAATAATAATAGTTTTTTATTGGTTGTTACTTTTAACGCAATTAACAAAATTATTTATGCTTAAACTATTGGTTAAAATTATAATTAAAAAAAATTATTATAAAATATAAATAACAATTCTTATTTCCATAACTATAAAAATTGCATTTATTGTTAATCCGTAATAAAAAATTAATTAATTTTTTAGATGTTTACACCACCTTTGCAATATGCGTACTTAAGTATTTACAGCCTATTTAAACATTTTTTAACTACATATAAAAGAAAAAAATTGATTAATAATTGACAAAATACATAAGAAGTATAAAATATCCAAATGAGATTAAATTATATTTTAGAAAATCAACAGTTATCTATTCCAGTATTATTATTAAGTTTTGTTTTTGTTCTTTTTACAGTTTTTTAACTTATACAAGTAGTTGTTTTTTTAATCAATTGCTTTATTTAGTTTTGTATTAAATTAATTTAAGAGAATATAATTATCAAAAAGTGTTTGCGTGAGTTGTTTTAATGCTAAATGCTCTTTTTACTGCAAACCATCCGCATTTATTCAGACATGGGATTGATTACATGTTTATTATTTTTAAGTTATTATTAATATTTTTATTGTGTAATTATTATTAATTGTAAACAATTGTTTATGATAAACTAACATTTTATTTAAACTGTATGTTATTTTTAATATTGCGTTTTTTAAATTGTTTAAAAATTTTAATTAACGTTAAAATAAAATTATATTTAATTTAAAGTACATTTAAAGCATTACAAAATAGTTGAATAAAAACTAACCAATAAAATATTAAATTATAAAAAGTCAAAGCACAGTTAAAAAACTATATATTTAATTTTTTACAAGCAAATTGCACTTAATGTTAATAATTTTTGCAAAACAAAAATAACAATATCAAAACGTTTTTAAATAATGTTATAACAAATTTTTATTTTTTAGTACTTTGTGTTATATATTAAAAATTGTAAATGTATGTAAAAATAAAAGTTTTGTTTACTATTTGTTACTTGTATAATTTGTTTATGTACTTATGTTAATAAGCTTTATAACAATTTTAATGATTGGAGATATACAATTATAAATTTAAATGATGTTATTTTGTTAATAAACACATACATGTTTAGGCATGTATAAACTTTTAAAACATTTTATATTATTAATTTTGTCTAACAATATATTTTGTAAATTAGAAACATTTTACCTGTAACAATTCTAAATAACCCATTTTTATAAGTTTTTAATTCAATAGATTTTATTCTATTTAATAGTGTCAATAATTATGCAATTTTATTTTTAAAGAAGTATTATAATTTTTATTTATTTAAAACCCCTTTTTTTTTTAACAAAACTGTAATATAAAATTGTTTTGTATATTTTGATTTCGAAGATTATGTACATCAAAAATTTAAATTTTATTTGAATTTTGTTTATTTTTATTATTATTAAAATTGTGTTGGTGTTAACTAATTGCTATAGTTTAATAAAACAAAATCTCCTAATGTTGTTTTGTAGAATTTAAAAAATGATTAAAATAATACTCCGTATACGTTTGCAAATTACTAATGTGGATTTTGGTATAACGTACAATTCACTATATGTTTATTTTATTTAGACTGAAAAAAACATCTTAATTAAGAAATTGTTTAAATTGTAAAGTATGTAATGTTTGTTTTACATAATTGTGTATTTTATTTAATAAAATTTTTTTTAATTATATATATTTTTAATTTAGATTTTGACAAATAATGGTATTATGCTTTATTGCAAGAACAAATGTTGTTGTGTACCATAATTACAAAATATTTTTGCAAAAATGCTGTTACAGTTTTATTTTAGGTATGTTTTATTAAGAGTTAAATAGGTCTAAAATAAATAACTATAGTAAAAAGTTATAAAATATTAAAGTACATCCGCTTGTGCACACCAACTGTCAATAATTGTATATTAAATTACAAAAATAAAACATAAAAGTCAAAATAAAGTGGAGATAATTCTGCTGCTTGCTGTTTACCATTACCGTAAACTTTTATAATATATATTCTAAATAATTTTGTTTAATTTAATAATATAAAAAACGTATTTTAAATGCTGTAACAAAACATTATTAAAGTTTAAAAAATTATTATAGTTTGTTAGATAATAATAATAATAATAATAATAATAATAATAATAATAATAATAATAACAATTGTAATATTAATAGTTTAAGATGTTTTTCTACAGTGATTTTTGGTACATATTAAACAGTTTGTTTAATGTCAGTATTTTTTACATAATTATTATGACCGAATGCATTAAAATTTATTGAGTTACAATTGTTAATATTCAGTTTATTTTTTAAATATAAATAATATAAAATTATTACATTTATTAGAAAAAGTTATTATTAGTGTTACATATGTTAGTGGTTTATAAACGTTTATGTACGTCTTTTTACTTACCTATACATAAAATAAATAAATAATTTTTTTATATTACAAACCCTTTTGTTTAAAAAAATAAGCAAAATAAGATAATAATTACAGCAAAAATTAATTTCAAAGTCTTGTAATTTAAAAGAGAACATGGGACAACAAAATGTTTCCATGTATTTGAACATTCTGCCAAACGTTTTGTTTGTGCCCATAACACATTTATTTTAATTAGATCTTTTCGAATAGTTCTTAGCTAAGTTTTCTTTAGTCTGCCAACCTTTTTTATTATTTACAATTGTCTATTTTAAAACCGTTTTTGCTGGTCTTCGGGCGGTAAACGTAGAATTTGACCAAGTAATTTTCTTTGTCTAATTGTAATGATGTCATGGAGTGAACAAAAGTCAGTTGTTTTCATAATCTCATTATTTGAAATGTGATTGCACTAGGTAATTTTTAAAATACTTCTAAGACATTGGCGATAAAAAACATTTATTATCTTATTAATCCTGTCTGTATCTTTCCACGTTTCACTCCCATATATTGCCGTAGGAATGATTATTAATTCGTACAAACAAAGTTTTGTCTTTAAACAAATATAAAAACATGACCATATTAATTTGAGTCTATTGAAAACTGACATTGCCTTACCAAGTCTGGCTTTAACATTAATTTCGGTTTATCCGTTTTTACCAATGATGCTTCCTAGATATGTAAAGGAATTAACAGTATCAATATTTTGTTCACTAATTTTGATGAACAAAATATTGTTTGACTTTATGCACAACACTTTTGCCTTTAAACAATTAATCAGTTAGCCAATACAACAACTGATATCATTGAGTTGTGTTGTTATATTTTGCATAATTTCTGGGGTTTTACTGAGTAAACCAATATCATCTGCAATATTCATATTCGTTAATTTGTCTAAGTTCCATTTGATACCATAAAACAAATAATTTATGGATTGAGTCATAATAAAATCAATTACCAAAAAAACAAAACGGTAACGAAATACATCCTTGACGTACTTCCGTGACAATTTCAAACATAGCAGTATGACCACTTTTTGTTCAAACACAGCAACTTGAATTTTGATATAGCAAACGCTTAATATTTACATATTTTAACAGTATTCCGTAAAATTTAACAATTTTTTATAAAGACTCTCGATAAACACTGTCATAAAGCTTTCATAAAATTAATAAAATTGATTGTTAGTAATTGCTGAAATTTTTGATTTTGCTTAATAATATTACGAAGGGTGAGTATTTGTTCAATACAGTTTTTCCTTTCCAAAAACCTGTTTGTTGTTTTCAAAGGTGTTTAACTACCGCATTACTTAAACAATTTAAAATTATTTTGCAAAACACCTTACCAGGAACAGACAATAAGGTTATTCCGCGCCAATTATTGCAATTATTCAGACTTCCTTTTTGGGAAAGGTCACAATTACTGCTTGCCGCCAATCATCTAGAACTTGTTTATTATGCCATATAACATTAAATAAATAAGCAAGCTTACTTGCTACAACATCACTTTTATGTTTGAGCATCTTTAAAGTTATCTCGTCAAGATTACGAAGAGTGAGTATTTGTTTAATACAGCTTCTTCCTTTCCAAAAACCTGCTTGTTGTTCTCAAAGGTGTTTAACTACCGCATTACTTAAACAATTTAAAATTACTTTGCAAAACACCTTAACAAAAACAGACGTTAAGGTTATTCCGCGCCAATTATTGCAATTATTCAGACTTCCTTTTTTGGGAAAGGTCACAATGTTCTACCCATCTAGATAATTGCTCATTTAAAAAAAAACTTGTTCTTACTGTCCAGTACGAAAAAGTGTGGCACATTCCATGTCCCAACACTGATTAAGGTTTTGGCATTAAAAATTTTGCAAATCGAAGATTGAGTTTCCTTTTGGCTTTTAAACAACCCTGTCAATTGTGTAACTCTGTTATTAAGATACGCGCAATTTTTTCTTTGCCGTTGTTTGCCGGAATGACGTCCTTTTATTGTTTCCGTAGCAGTATGATTTTTTTACAAAGGCCCGGTTACTAACCTTGCGCTCAAACCCTCCTCATTTATCTAGGCTTGGGACTGGTTAAATTGAATCATTTTTGATCTAATCTAGGCGGAGTTAAAATAATGGGTAAAAATAATAAATATTGTGACAGTGCAGCCAAAATAATTGTAAAAACACAAATCTGGTTAAAAAAAATGTAGGTTTTTAACGCAACTTGACTTCTGTAAAAAAACAACACAAGGAAAGCTTTTTATTAAACTACAGCAAAAAAGTAAAAGCAGTACAATTCTGATGATGGGATTTGGCAAATTGCAAATGGAATTTTAATCTTCATTATGCATAACTTTTGAGATAAAAAAAATTAATGTATCTTTAAATTGAACTTCTTGTTGCTCTATACTCTAATTCGAACTGGTTTTGAAATAAATAATAAATGATATTTGTAGATGTTTTGGTAATGTTTGAGGTGCATCTATATAGTAAATACATGTATAAACACAACGTTTTATTTATTGTATACGTTGGTTAATGGTAAAACCTGCACCGCTTTTGTCAAATTACAATTTTATTTTAATATACTAAGTTTTTAAGTCAACCAGGAACACTGTACAACTATTCTATTTATTTTTGGAATTATCAGTAACGCATACTTTCTAAGTTTATTACACAGATAAATTTAAACACACACCCTATCTGGTGTGAGGCCCGCGCCTTAAACCACTGAGCTCGAATTGAATGAGCTTAGACCTGTAATTTTTTTAAATAATGAATATAATTGTCTTTAAATGTTGCTACGTTACTAATGGTTTAGTACAGGACGGTTGTATTTATCAATAGGTTTGTTTTTTAGAATTGGTATATTACTGTTAGTAAATAATAATTACTTTTTTTCTATTGGTTGTTTCAATTTCATTAAAGTTTTTATTTAAAATATTTCTACCCACATTAAAACGATTTTTATTAACATTATTTTAAATCCAGTTAAACATCTTTAAAGCATGCATGTACAATAAAATTATAGTTAGTAATTGATCAACAATATATAATAGTTATATAATATTAAATGATATTTAAAAAAATATTAATATTTAGCTGGTGCAGTACAATTATTGATCTTTGATTTTGTTTTTGCTATTTTTTAACAACTTTTCTACCTTATATGAGAGGTCACTGTTTTTAAACAATTTTTTCTTTTGGTCCTGTATTAAAATAATTTAAAACATTATGATTATTAAAAGTTTTGGCATAAGACGTTACTATCAAATACCCTTTCTGCCACAAAGCCTCATTTTTTTTCTACGCTTGGGACTAGCTAGATTGATTTATTTCTAATCCTTTCTAGGTATGCTTAATTAATTGATTAGCGAAACCAAACGTGGGCCCGAATTTTAGTGCCGGTGGTGGAATTTGAAACTATGCCTACTGAGGTCCAAATCAAACGCTGTACCGCTAGACCACCAAGGCACGGGCAAATTGCATTTAATAATATTAAGTGATGTAATGCATAAGCACAATATTACTAAAACATTAATAAAAACAAAATTATACTTTTAAATACTATGTAAAGTGTATTATAAAAATATTAATACATGTTAAGGTAAAACGTTTTTATTGCTTCGGTTACTTAAATAACTTTTATACGTATATGTATTACAAGTTACAAATTGTTTTACAAGTTAAGTAGGAGTTGAACTTTTTTTGATATTTGGTTTAAATGTTGTCGTACAGTTTTAGAGAGAAATATAAAATGGATAGTAAAGCATAAAAAAATTAGTCACAAAAACAAAATTTGAAATTAAGACAACATCAAGGTAGATAGTAGAAATTAACAATTATATAAAACAAGCAAAAATTATAAATATACAATAATGATGAAACAAAATATGTATTATAATAAAAAACACTGCAATAATCTCTAAAAAAATAAATGAGAAAAAGATAAATAATGCTTCAATGGACGTGCAGTGTAACGCGCACCTCACCTTGCAAGCTTTATTACATTTTTTTTATTTATTTATTTAAAGTAATTTAAAACAGTTAACATTAAAAATACTATTATTTTGTTACAAAACATGTATATGTTTACATAGAAGAAACATAAATATATATATATATATATAAACTTCTAAAACATTTAATGTTTTTATAAATTAGGAACATTGTACATGTTTACATGTGTACATGACAATTAACCAATTTATATAAGTTTTTAATTCAATAGCTATATTCCATTATGCCAAATAAAAAAAATAATTTCAACATTTATGTAATTTTATTTTTAAACAATATTTTTCTTTTTATTTATTTGAAAACTCTTTTGTTTTAAAGAGCATGAGACAAAAAAATGTTACATACACTAGGCAATGTATGATAT
>JAKXYG010000549.1:0-157831 GCA_025895645.1 Cardicola forsteri | reverse complement strand
ATCTCCATTCTTAAAATGTATTTAAACTTTTCACCGCATTTCGCTAGTACTCAAAAGATTTTTTGAAGGAATTGTTCTAGTTGTTTACCATGAAATTATGTGTGCACATTCTACATTCCAATATTGGTTGAGCTTTTGGCCCTAAAAATTTAAATAGTTAAAAATTGAGCATTTTTTCGCCTTTTAATCAATCATGTCATATGAGTATGAGCCATTAGCACTTTTTGCCATTCTTTATCGGAATAGCAAATATAAATGCACATTCTCTATATTTTCTTAATTACTTTAATTAATTACAAAAATTAAAAATATAATTGTGTTATTATTTATTTTTAACATTTTTATTTTTAATTTATTTATAATATGTTTTTAAAACTAATAATTATATATAATGTTGCACTAAAATTTATTTTAATAAAAAACATTATAACTTTTAAGATTTTTTAAATCATTTTTATATAAATGTTTTTGTTTAAATGGTCTATATTTTTTTCAATTACTAAAAGACCTAGAAATAATTATGCAGATTTCGCTTGTGCGATATGGTTTTCTCGTGCATTTTTTCTCAAATAGTGAATTAAATAATTTTTTATATGAGTAAACACTACATTTTTATTATTTAAACTATTTTGGAAATTAAAATTTTACATAATTTAAATGAAAAACATGCTTAGTTCAACTACAGCTGATAATATGGCATGTACAGATGAAGTAAAAGTGTATGAAGATGAAGGCGAAGAAGAAGAACAACAAATATTATCAGAACATTTAACTGAAGACAAAGTTAGATTAGTTATTGAAAGCGAAACACAAGTAAGTTTAAATTTAACTTTTTGTTTACGCTAAAATATAAAAAATGTATTTTAATGTAAAAATATTAGCAACAATAGAAACATAATTAATTATTTTTAAATAATAGGTTTTTGTTTGTTTTTTGATAATGTTAATTCCAATTGATCTCGAAGTATTTTTTTCAAATAAAAAGTTAATTTGTTTTAAAACAAAGCGTTTTTATTTTCCAATTTTTGTCATTAGATTTAGCTTTATAATTTTTATTCATTTTTATAGTAGTTACTTTTGATACGATATATTTTTCATTTACATAATATAATTTTTATTAGTCTAAAATAGTTTTCCTTTCTGCATGAACTTTTGTGCACATTATTAAAATGTATTTTCAAAACATAAAATTAATAATTATCCTGTTTTGAAACTTATAATTTAAACTGTTATATATACACAACTTGTTTCTGCATATAGTATTTTTATTTAAATGATTATCTTGCAAAATTATTATATATTTTATAGTAAATATAATATTTGCAATTATTTTACAAATATTTATTTACAATACAAAATTAATTTTATTTTTGTTAATCTAAATCCTGTTTAGTTAAAAAAAATTAAAATTTAGTATTTTATTGCATTATTATTTAATTATAATTCAATTGATTTTCTAGTATAAACATTTGTGAATATGTACTACAAATGCTAATAGTGATAATAATAATAATAATAAGTATTATTATTATTACTATTATTATTATTTACATTTTTTAGGGCAAAAGGGTTTTGATTAATAAATAAAATATTATTATTATTGATTGTATATTTCTATCATTTTAGGTTTTTTTTTAACTTTTTATTTTACATTGGTTTGTTGTTTACAATTTACAATTTATAGTTCAATTTAAATTAATAACGTTGATTTATTAATACATTTAATAGTAATAAAAATGTTTACAATAAATATATACACATTATGTATATATTACACATTATCACGTTGCATAAATTTGTAATCATTATTAATTTTGTTATCTCATATTATCATCATGTCTAAAGTTTTTAATCTTTTATAAGCAATATAATAAAAATACTGATTTCTTATTTTAATGTTAAAAAATATATTTATTTGAATTACATATATATATATA
Organism: Cardicola forsteri; assembly: GCA_025895645.1. Classification (NCBI taxonomy): domain Eukaryota; kingdom Metazoa; phylum Platyhelminthes; class Trematoda; order Strigeidida; family Aporocotylidae; genus Cardicola; species Cardicola forsteri. Next base: position 155,894 of record JAKXYG010000549.1, on the reverse strand, counting down.
TATATAAACGTTGTTATTATTAATTATTTATTAATTGATGTTTATTAAATGTTTTTTTTATTCTTTTATAAAATGTTTTGTGTTGAATGTCGTTGCTCAAATGTTTTTTTCATTATTATTATTGTTATTATTATAGCATTTACTAAATTACAATTTTTTAAGTATACAGTTTTTGGTATTGTTTTTCCAATTTTTTTAATAATTATGTTAAAATAATTTTAAGCGGAAAGTGAAATTATAATTTTGTAAAGACTTTATTTTTTAAACATTAAAAACATATGTTTTTAGAATATTTAAAATCTATTTCATGTTTATCAGTTTTACTATTAGGTTTATTATTTTTGCTAGTTTACAATTTTATTATAAGAAAAAGTTTTTAAATTATTTTGTAGAAAACAGTTTATTTATTGTCAATTTTGTAATTAGTATGTTTTCAAACTTCTTTAATTCAAATTTATATTTTTGCATTATATTTTATTACTAGTATTATTAGTAGTAAAATTATTAAAATGTATATTGGTTTCTTAAAAATATTAATATACTATAATATAATTATTTTTGGTTTGTTATGTTCATTCTTTATTTGGTTTTTGTTACTTGAGTGTTCAACAAGAAACCATTAGTTATTGTAAATTTGGCTAAACCATTAACGAGGTTCGGCATTTATTATTGGTGGTTGAACTTAAATTACTGTTTATTTAGCAATGAGTTTAGTGTTATATTTACTTCTGTTACCTCAATATAATTGGGATAGTTTATACTAACATTAAAGTTTAAATTAAATTAAAAAAACAATTTTAATTGCAAATTAATTTATTTTACTGTATTTATATTACCTATTGTTTAATTGTTAAAATAAGAATTGCAATAGACGCTATATTTTGATGTAAGTTATTTAAAAACATGTTTTATAAAATAGCATTTTGAAATTCTGATAAGCTTTTTTAATGCAATGATATAAATGGTATTAACTAGTATTAGATAAATGTGCAAGTTTTTAATGAAACACATTTCTGCATATTGAATGTATGTTGAAACGGTTTTTATAATGTTATTGTGATATTAATATTTGATTAAAGATTTTAAATAAAATTTATTTCAGAACTGTGGTTGCTACATTGTATCTTTTAATTTAAAAATTTTTTAATTTTATTATTTATTTTTAAAATTTTATATTTTTTTATCTTAGATATCAAAATATGCTTAATAAAGTTATGTAATTTAATTTTTTTTAATGTATAAAATAATGTAGTAAATGTTTTTTTATTAAAAATTGGCGTTATTTGTATAGAATCTACAACAGAAACTAATGGTCTCAAATTGTTTTTTAACTTATAAAAGTTTACTAAATGTATTAGTAGACGTACATATAACATATTAGTTTATTATTAGTTTTTATTTGTAAAATTTTTGAAGTGTTTATACTGAATAGTAAATAAATATAATAATCAAACTACAAAGTTTTAAATAATTTTTTTAACTAAAAAACAATTAATTTTAATAAACAAAATATTTGATTATTAAATCGGTGCGTGTTAGCTATTAATTTGTAAATCGTTTATGACAAAGCTGAAAGTAATTTTATTTCAAGTAAATCACAAAAAATATTGTACCTTGTTAGATATATTTTTTATGTAGATTTATATTTAACGTAGACAATAACAAAACATTTTTCCTCACTTTTTAAAAAATAAACCTTAGTTATTTATTTTATAAATAAGCGTATAACTTATAAAAGTTGTAGTTATATATATATATAATCTTGTTATGTACAACATATTATATTCTACAACAATGAGAAACTACTTTTATATATTTATAATCAATTTTTGATATAGTTTTGACTTTTAATGTGAATGAATAATTTTTACAATTGCCAAAACAATAGTAGTTTACATGATTCTAAAAACAGTATTTAACGAAGCTTAATTTGAGTTGTAAATGTGGTGGGTAGGTATTAATATTGAGAATATTTAACAGAAATTTTTGTGTTCTACTAAAAAGTGTATAAAAAAATTACAATTTTAAATAATGTTTTATTAATCATTCTGACAATTAATTTATTATTTTTATTTTCATTGTTATTTGTATTGTCATTATGTCATCATTTAAATATGACTACAATGAGTAATTGATTTTTTAAAAATAATTTAGATATAATTGCATTTTAAATATAACTAAATGGTTATTAATGACACATTTGGATAATATTTTGATAGATAGAAGTATTTTTCTGACATTTTGGGCAAAAACTAACTATTTTATATTTTATCACATTATGCATCGGTTATTTTTGTACATAAACGCGTTGGGGTTGAAATAAAAACAAGTTTTTATATATTTCCAAATATATTATTCTATTTTAAACTATAATCTTCAATTAAACTTTTATTTTTTTATTGTATTTAATGTTTTACACGTGCTATAAATTTAAACATAAAAGTTTGTTATTTTATATATAATAATGTAGTGAATACTGTGTCTCAATTTTATTTGAAATATGTTTTTAGTTTTACATATAATAATAATAGTAATAATAATAACTTATCAAATTTTTTTATAAACATATTTTACTGGGGTGATACAAAAGGTTGTTACAAAATTTCTACCTTAATAAGCAGACATTTAATTTTACTACTAGTGACGCTATAAAAACTAGTCTTTGTTTGGTCAAGTTGTATGTTTACTTACTAGAAGTTTTTTATCCAAAATATATTATTTATAAGTTGAGAGAAACTGAAGTAAATTAATGATAGATATGATAGTAATAATTGTTAAATGTTTCATGTTCATTACTTTACCCTACAGTGTCATTATTATTTATTGATAATTTTTATTATACAAACAAAATTTGAAAGCAAGAACACTGAGTTATTCTAAAACAGCTGTTTTATGCATCATTTTTTAAAAATTCATTGGTTTGATATACAAATCTATCTTATCTATTAAATATTTACAAATATGGATTAATCTATAAAGCATTTTTGATTGATTATTACCAATATAATCTGCGATAAATTTACTTTTCTACAAATTGCATTAAATAAAACATCACAAGTAGCACTACAAATAGAGCTTTAAAAATGTGAGTCAAATAGTTTGGTAAAAGTACACTTAGTCTAATAAACAATTAATATAATATTACCAATAATATATTTTTGTTATTTACCTCTATTTCTTGAAATCTAAACATTAAATCTTCCAAAAAATGCATCTTACTACTGGTTTACCGAGATACAAATATAAGAATTATTTTACGGATTTAGAATAGATTTTTTGGACAAGTAGTCAATTACAGGTCAACGTTTCCAACAACATCTTACTGAATATTTATAACAAAAAAGTTGAGATTTTAATATTATTTGTTTTTTATTTAATTAATTATTTTAAATGTATAAAAAATTATTGAAGGTTATTTTAGATTAGTGTAATCAATGTATAAATAAATAAATAAAACAAAATTCGTCAAACGTTTGGAAAACGTAGAAATACAAGTTTTGTAATTGTTTGTTAAAAGTTCAATTTTAAATTTGACATCAATTTTAGAGAGAATTTTTTTTCTTTGTTTTAAACTTTTTAAAACTAACATAATTATAATTTCTTAAGTTCTTCTAAACATTTGGTGTTTAAGATAATTTGATTATATTCTAACGGTTTTTTATTTTTGCATTTTAAGAATTACACGTTTTACTAAAAGTAATAAATAATATATATATATATATATATATATATATATATATATAATTAAATTTATTAAAATCATAAAAACTTATAAAAAATGAAAAAATATAAATTATAAAAATATTTAATAGATTAGAAATTACTAAAATACAGAATTACAAGTGTGTGAAAATTTATAATGTACAGTAGTATTTTTTATTTGACATTTTTAACATTTTTGCTACATGTACGTCAAAAATTAATGGCTGTATATTATTATTATCATTATTATTATTATTGATATACATCGTAAAACACGTAAATTTATAAGGCAAAGTAAAATGGTACAGTTTATTTTCACGTTTTGTGTGTAAAAGTACATAATTATGCATTGAACTTTCGCTCCATGATATAATGCATATTAACATTTTATTTATTTCATTTTTATCAGTATCTTATCAATTTAATAACACGTATATTCAATGAATAGTATTATTACGAAAGTACACTGGTACCGATAAAAATACACTTCATTAGTAAATGTATAGTTTTTTTAAGAAATAATATTATTGCATTGTTTAAATTCAGAAAAGTGGAAAATCATGGTCTTACACATCTTACACATCTCAAATGGGAAACATTTGCACTTAAATACTGAGTAGTGTGCATCACAACCTTAATTAAAATGTTTAAAATGCTATTATCTGTAGAAATAAATATAATAAAATAATTTTAATTTATAAGTAAAATTTAATCAATCATTTTTGAAATACTAGCGTAATTGTTTGGGTACTTGCAGTTTTATTTGACGTAATATTTAATTAATATAACAGTATTTCCATTTGTTTACGTCAAAATATATTTCAATATGTTTTATACCAATTACAGATAATTGTTTTAACATTAAAAAATAAATTAATACATCGTGCTCTGTTTTTGTGTTTATACATCTTTCATATCGTTTCTGTTGTTTGAATGTTTTACTGGAAATGTATGTTTTAGTGAGTGGTTATTTAGTATCGATGATGAGACTCAAACCAATGCCTGATCAGTTTTGAGTTTGGCGCTTTATCCGTATCTGCCACCCTGATACAATATAACATACGTTTAAAAAATAATAATTGGAAGCTTAATTTAGTTATTATGCACGAAACATTCTCGTAAACAACAGTTTATAATAAGTATTTCAGATATTGCAACTAAAAAATTAAAATTTCCAAATAAATGCAATTAACTGTTTTATTATTGACTGATCAGTAGATAAAACCCATTTTTAGACTTTAACACAAAAATTATGTTCAAACCGGTTACCATTTTCTCCATTTTTAACAAATAGTTAGATGAAGTTGGATGGAGACTCAAAAATTATATTTGACTGATAAACATATGATTACTTCTTTTTGTCATTTATATATATGTATATGTGTGTGTATGAGTGTGTGTGTGTGTTCAAATTGACTAAAGAAATTTCAAATAAATCATTTTTATTTCAACAATTCGAACATTTGACAATTTTGCATTTTTCTAAATTCGCGTGTGCAAATAAAAATTTCAGTAATTAAGAAAAAGAAAGTAGACACAAAACAAAAATGAAAGATTGTCGTTTTATTATTGATTCTGATTTGTATTGAATGCGCCCTATGACATATTTTTCTTGTTTTTACAGTTGTTTGATTAATTGAAAGGAAAATTAATACATTGAGATATTTTAAAGCATCTAGCTCTTGCTGCTCAAAAGAAACATATAAAGTTTACTAGATGGTGCTTTAGGAATATATATTTACAAGTATTACTTTATAGCATATAACATTTCAAAACTTAAAAAATATTTCAACTATTGTTTAATAATAAGTTATATCGACAAAAATCTATAAATATATAAAATAAACCTTACAAAATTTATAATTTTGACAATTTAAGTCACATTTATGGTATTTATTTATTTATTTAAACTGTTTTAAATAGGAGTCTATCAACGTGTTTATATGATATTTTTAAATGCATTTTTTAAATAATATAAATGGTTTTCTTTACAACTAATACTTTGTTTTTGTTAGTACGGATCCGCTTTGGAAACACCAGGTATTTTTTAGCATAACAACTATAAAGACAAAACAGGAGTAACTTTTCTCGCCAAATATGTGTAACTTCTAGAATGATCTGCAACTTAACTGATTTTAAAATACTAAGTTTGAAAGTTGTACATAACAGTACATTTGTTTTGAAATAGATCAATTTCTAATATCCTAAAGAGTAACTATTATAATTTTTTTAACAAACTCCAGATAACTTGTATATGACTTAATGGAGACTTTTTTACAGATGATTTTAAAACCAAATTAAGCATTTTCGTATATGATCCTGTGGTTAAACATGAGAAAATTTCTAAATTTTCTTTGTTCGCTTCTGTTAAATTCCCTATTGAACTTTTTAGATTTTATAATAAAATAATTGCACCATTTATTTGTTTTTCTACATTTGTGGTGCCGGTTAGTAAAATTGAAATTGTGTTTAAATTACTTAACATATTTGCCTGTAAATGTTTAGAAAAGGTTCATATTAATATTTTTATATTGTCATAAATTTTTCTTGTTTTATTTCACTAAATCAAAGAACTGTATTCGTTTCTGCTATTTATATTTTCATTTATATGTTTTGTTTAGTATAATAATCTAACTTCTAATAATAAAATATACAATATAATGATAATAATATTGGTGAACCTATTGTACATATATTTGGCATAATAACAAGTAAATTGTATGTAGACTTTGTAGTATAAACAAATTTATATAGTACAATTGTTAATTATTTATTTTTGAAATATGAAAATATTTCAATATAACAGGTATTTTTCATTGTAAAGTAAGACTCAAATTTCACGTGTACATAGCCGTTGCGCAGTGTTTATATATATATGTGTGTGTGTGTGTGCCGGAATGGCAGAGGTAGATAGGCAGCTAAATTCTAACCCTGGAGAGTAAGATTTTGAGTCCTACGACCAGCAGTAAAAGCACAATTATACTTTCTATTTTTCTATTTTTTATTTGCATAAGATTGTTTCCCTTAATGCATTTGAGCAATAAAACTAAATAAAGTATATATATATATATATATATATATATATATATATATCTGTTTTATAATATTAAAACTGAATTTTCACTATAATCATCACTTTGTATAATTGTAGAAAATATTTGTCTGTACGTGTTGATACACACACACACACACATTTAATTTTAATTTTCGTTCTGTATTTTCAATAAATATTTACTTAAAATAAACTTAATTTAAAATAATTTAATAACTGTATTTATTTCTACTGTTTTTTACATTTATTATGATTAGTTATTTCTTGTATATTAATAAAGAAGATTGCTATATAAATTGAACCGGAGTTTTAAAAATGTTTCACATTTTAAATACTATTGGTATTGAGATTCTACACAATTTTAAAATTATTTTGTTTAATGTTTCACTTGGTACAAAAATATTGGGATATATATTTAACGTTAAGTTGTTGTCTTCTATTAATTAATATATGTAATACTTTTACTAAGACGTACATTTTTGAAGGTTATTTTTTGAAACATTTTTATATATTTTAGTGTTAGATTATATATATATCATGTGAAGAAAGCATTATTCTGAATAATGATTGATACTTATAATGACTTAGTATTGTGTAGTTTGTTTTAGATATGCACTAAATATACTAGTTTAAGTAAAGGAATTTGTTTTTTTAATATATTATATCTATAGTTGACAACTTAATCAACAAATTAATTGTATATTGCTCTATCAATTATAAATATGCCAAACATGTAAAAACAATAAAAACTATCAATATGAAGTGAAAAATGTAGGATTTGAAGTTGTGTTATTTTTGTAATACACAATTGTTCATACATGTACATTTACAAAGTTTTATTTTTGTCACTTACTAATTAAACTTTTCATTTATTTCTCACACATTTTTGTAAAACATTTTACTTGTTAAAGTAATTGTGGAGTTTTTGAATACCCTAATCTTATTATTTTGTTAATACACTTTTTTTGCACTTATTTTGAAGTAATGTATGCTTTACTCATACATTATATATATATATATATATATATATATATATATATATATATATATATATATATATATATTTAATGTCCAAGGTTCAATCTAAAACAATTTTTAATCAAATTTAGTATCGATTAAACTAAACAGATGCCACACTACAGTTGTACAAATTGCAAAACATTTATCAGTCATTTTTAGCGTATGCGTTAATCAAATGAGTTGCATGCAACCAAGATATGTGTACCTTTTTATTCTTTTATTTAGTTAAACACGCTACATTTGTCAACAACTAATTATTGTTTCCTAGTTGACTGTCAATATAATTTCTAATTTTTTCAAGGCTATTCAAGAAATGTACTTGTTGTGTTGTAAATTGATAAAGTTGTTTGATTGATGACTAACATACGGAAATACATTACAAAGCAAAAATTGTTTTTTTGTTTCCAAAAACGATTAATTTAAGTGTATTTTTATAGTACAATTATTTCGGATATTTTGCATTATTGATTATTTACAGGTTTTATGAGTTTTTTGTTATTGTCTTATTGATGGCAAATAACGCATTCAACGTTTAGTATATATATATATATATATATATATATATATATATATATATATATATATATATATATATATATATATATAAAGCGATATCACACAATATGTGTGCTGTATTGATTTCAAAATGAATCATTTTGTTTTTATTTAAATATCCCATTTGTAGATTAAAAATGCGAAAAGCAAAATGTTGTGTTGCCAAATTTGGTATGACGTGTGCGTGTATGACTGCCGTTGTCTATCTTTTTTGACCATTTTTAAAAACATATTTGATATCACACTATAGGATACATCATATTGAATTGAGTGGGTGGCCAAGTCGGTTAGAGTAATGAATTACCGGCCTGTTGTGAATTACATCCTTGATATACAATGCTAACAATATTATTAGCAGTTAGGAGTGAGATTTCTGCAATTTATTCAAATTGTGGTAATTAGACGTTTCGAGTTGAAGCAATGCATTTGTTGTTTCGTTTATACTCATATAATTTGGCTTTATCATGCATTACTTATGAATTTAATTATATCTTTTATTTATATATTACTTAAATGTTTACTGAGTTTGTGATTCTATAGAAAAACTGTTCATTATAAATAGAAGAAATTATTAAATTTGCATATTTATCAAGGTGATAATTATTTTATTAATTTATAAAATTATGACTACATTTTTTACTGTAGACGTTTTTACATTTAGGCTCTCGAATATACATTTGTATTCAATAATAAACTTGTGCATAATTTTGTAGTTAGTAACATTTTTTTAAAATATGTATTGTTAAAAATTTACATATATTTGTCAATACTTTTAAAAACAAAAAAATGTTGATTATAAACTGTTTTCAAAAAAATGATTGAATTAAAAAAAAACATTTAAAATCCATATGTTCTTGTAGTCGTTATAAATATAAATAACAAAATTAAAAAGTCTCTTTGCTGCTACTTTTATTATGAATAATTCAATTTTTGTTGTCATTAAATAAATAGCTAAATATAGTTACAAATAAAATATTTTGTATCTGACATTAAAATGATTACGATAATACTAACTACTAGTACAAAATTTTGCATTTGAAATTTGAGTGGAACTTACTTATTTTTACACTTATTTCAAAACAATCATAAATTATTATTTTTTATTCAATTAATTGAATACTTTATAGAAACCATTTTTCAGCAAGTATATGTTTAGCGCAGTTTTGTAAGAGACATTTTCTTTTACTGTTGGTGTGATTTAAAGTCCTATTTACTATACCATGGTTTTCATAATACTTTTCATTTTAGATTGACGCTTTTATTGTCACTTTATTTATCTACGTTCTTTTTCATTAAATTCAATGGTAAACTATTATACATTTAATTGATTTGATATTTTTTAAGATCATCATCATCATCATCGGAGATAAACATCCCCCGGATATTTTTAAGATAAATTCAATAATTAGTAATTACTTTGGTTAAATGCAACAAATGTTTATTGTTTACAATTTAAAATATTTAATTAATAGATTCCGATTATACAATTAATTTTTTCTGTTCAAGATAATTTGTACGACTGTACATAATATACCTATGTATTGTTCTTAATAATCAACTTCAAAACAATGTAAGTCTAAAGGTACATGTTTACATGAGATGTTTTTTGTTTCAAGAAACTGTAGTACAAAATAAAAATGTAGTTGAAATAGTGTTCACGTATTTATTTAAAATATCAGTTACATTTATAGTGTTTTTAAACACTTTGTATTGAGTTCAACCAGTTTGTAAAATAACTTCCTTCTGTCTAATGTTTTAGAGGTCCACATTTTATTATTTTATTAAACTTACTTAATTTTCCGGAAATTAAGAATTTTTACATAAGTTGGTTTTTTATTTTGATTAAAAGTTGTTTTTTTTATTTTAACCGTGTTGTATTTTCAAATTTTTTGTTGTGTTTGAAAGTGACTGGACAGATTTCAGGATGCAGCTAGCTTTGTGATTATTAGTAAGCTAATTCGAAAATTTTCCTTGTGTTTAAATTGACATTTTGTTATTTTTCGCGTTTAAAAAAACAAAAGGAAATAGAGAATAGTACAATGTTTTTTGTTCGTTAATTGTTTTATTAGTTAAATAAGCTAATTTGTAAGAATATTTGTTTTTTTATACTTTTATTTATTGTGTATGAATTACATTTAAAAAAATTTTATTCTTCTACAAAATTGGGTTTTAATAATTCCATTTCCGAATTTAACCTAATTGTTTCACTAAATTATTTTAAATGCTACATATATACGTTTTTATTTAAACGGTAAATGACATAAATATAATTCTAATTTTTTTAGTCTAAAAAATTAAGATGTGCATTTGTATTTAAACAAAAATGAATGAATTGTAGGTTTGATATTTAAAAATTTTTTAATTTTGATTTAGCTTAAAAACATTACAAAACGTATTTTATTTAATATTGTGTTAGTACACAACACCACGTCTGCAAAGAACGTAGTCATTACAATAGTTGTTTGACTTGAATACACGAGTCAATCAGTAAAATTAGCTTAATTGGCAGGTTTTGTTAGAAAAACATTTTGGCTGATTTATATAAATATGTTTATTGTTTTTTATTGGTGTATTTTGAAATCCATCATAAAGCATTAAAATATAAGCACTATTTAATAAAATTAGGGTAGTTTATGACAGTTTAATGTAAGACCGCGGTGGTCTAGCGGTACGGCGTTTGACTCGAACCTGGGTGGGCATGGGTTTAATTCTCATCCCTAGCACTAATGTGGACCCACGTTCGGCTTAACTAAAATGTCTACTGCTGATAAAATGTTTCTCGTAAAACATATAAGGTAATATATATATATATATATATATATATATATAACTTAGAATATTAAATTTGATTAAAAACGTCTTTGTAGTTTTTTTTGGTACTTAATTTCACTATACTTAAATTATATAGGACGTACTGAATGCTTATTCAAATGTTACATAGTTGTTTTGAAAGTTTGTATTAAAAGTAAGTGTTTTGCCATGTTTTAATAACATTTCATTAAATGTTTTGGCCAGTTTTGCTTAAATTCAATGTTTTGTACACATAATGATGTGTTTTTTATTGTTAGTGTTAGCTTAAAACTTTAATACAAATTTATTTTGTACATTAAGACAAAAAGATGCATTAAATAATGCATTAGCTAAGTCTTAAACATTAACTTTGGAGTTAATGTTTTTTCCAAATTTGTTTTGCATTTATTCATTATTTATCAAATATTTCGAAACTTTTGTACTCTGAAGATGATAGAGCGACAAGATTGTTCGATGTGATTGTTAATGGACGTTTTGGCGTTAAGAAATTATGCCTATCAAAGGTTGAATTTCTATTCCGATGTTGCTAAAACTTGCTATTGGAATTATATTTTCAGTTCTTTGGCGTAGTTTTGTGAAACGGCGTTGTTGTGTTGTTTTCTTCTGAATATTATCTTAAAATAAGCCACGTTTCTAACCTTGCAAACTAGGCCTTCTTCTATATCAGTTGGATTTGGGGTCAGCTACGAAAGAATTTTTTTCTACTTCAAGCTTAACTTTATTTCGCTATTTTGTTTTAACTATGGCATTAACAATTATTTAGTGTTTACCACAAATGTTATAAAATCGTTTTTTGTTATTTTTGTTATTTACTTTAGTTCAAATTGTGCACATTAAACCTTTTATTTAATTGCATCAAAATACAAACGGTTTGATAAATATTTACATATGTCAAAAATAAAGAAGAAAACATTTTCATATATATATATATATATATATACAGGGGCTAAAATAGGAGCTGTCAAAATTAGCATATTGAAATTGATTGACTTTAGTTACACCTCTTTTATTATAATCAAATTATTCTTGAACGATTGCATTTAGAGTTTACATTGTGCATCTTAAAGTAAACAAACGTTATATTGTTTTTGTTGTTTTATGACAAGACACCTTTCGTATTTAGTACGATAAAGGAAATAAACAAAGGTTATTTGACAATAAACGTAATTTTGCACGGGGTAGGAAAACATATTTGAAACGTTTATCATGGATGCATGAATGATTTTTATAATGTTTATTTATAGGAAAAGCAATTAGTTTTATTGACACACATAAGTGGAACTTGGATTTAAAATTAAGCAAATTAATAATTTATGACTATAGATGTATTTTTGTGGCTGACTAACGATGGTTTAAACAAATGAACAAATGAGCATTAATCACAACGGTGATGGAATTGGACAAGTTACTATTTAGATAACTTATTAATTTGAAGTAATTTTATAAAGCATTTATGAATATAGCTTGGTAGATTGACCTTCAAAAAGAATTTTATTTGTAAAGAAAAGAAAGTCATTTGTTTGAGAATTGCTTTGTTTAGACATACGTGTGCACCAACTAATGACGTAGCTTTATGCAACTCTAACCCAACCATGATACGTAGTGGAGTGGTTGTGCATAAGGATTCAGTGATTTTATTACTTTTTGACTGATATACTAGCTATTCTTTATCTTGATGATTGACAAAATACGTTGTTTTCAACAATTGATACTGTTTGGTATGTATTCATGTTTTTGCTTAAAATGTAGAATTTGTAAAATAACCATTTTCTTACCGTTACTTTTCAACATTTTAGTGTATAATATTAATAAAGGAATAACAAATGATTAATAATATGAATTTTTATTTTTATAAATACTTTTTGCGAAAATTTTAATGTTTTAAAAAAGACTTGAATCATTTGACAAAATTGAAACAATTACAATTTATATTTGCAAAGTTTATGTCAAAGTTTAGCAGAAGCTTTTATTTAAAATGAAAAGCAAGAAAAGTTTATTTATTCAATATCGCAAAAGTTCGGTAAATAATCTCATAGTTGGCGTAGCAAATACATATACGATTTGGTTTAAATCCATAATTTACATTTAACACTAAAAGTACTTAGACATTTTTGTAGATTCGGATTTTGAATTATAAGTGAAAATAGACAAACGGGAAATTTCATTCTGTTTCGTTTGTACAACCCAAACCTACCAAAATATAAGTCTAGCTTCTTAGGTATCTCTGCAATTACACTACACATTGTATATTACAAACTTATTCTTAAAGATAGCACAAATCAAAAGTTAATCAGGTTTGCATTTTTCAAAAAAACATTAGTCTGATAAATTGGTTTTTCTAATACAAATACAAATATTTATATGTGAATGTAGTATTTTTAAGTTACATTGGTTTGCAATTATTTTAACGTACTCAATTGACAGTAATCCAAAACAATGGCTTAGCAAATATTGTGATGTCCAAGCATTGTTGTTGTCACAATTGTCAACGTGTCATCTAAACTTTTGTCTTATTTGCACTATAGTTAATTCATGTTAATTATCATAATGATCAATTGTTATTCTTAATTGTTTTTTTTTGATTTGAATACAGTTTATTTATTGTGTTATTGCATTTGTATTCGATAACAACATTTATCTCCCTTTCTATTGTTTATTAGGTTTGGAAAACGTTTTATTACATTTGCATATATTGTGCTTCGACATCTAAATACATGCTCATTTGTCCTTCCTTTACATTTATTTATTTTAATAACACAAAAAACAGTTACCGTGTGTGTGTTTATTATTCATCTAAATGCCATTGTGATAAAGAAAAATGGCATTAAGTAAATCCAATCTATGTTTGTTTTAAACAATGCTATTAATGGATAAGAACCCAATACAATAGGATAACTGTTTTGAGCAGTGCAATTTATACTTACAAATTCAACTCTTTAACTTCATTCATTATGTTGCAAGTTTGAAAACAAATATAAATGCAGTTTAATGTATTTAGAGTCTATTTACTTATACGCACTATTCTATTAAATAATGGTGTTCATTTGGACAATGATAATTTGAATAAATTTGTTTCGCAGATTTGCACTCTAACTGTTTTTATGCATCTACTGTGCCACAACAGTGATATATATATATAAATATATATATATATATATATGGTGTGAATATCACCTGGTAATATTCCTACTGATATGTGTATGTTTTTGAAAATAACTGTTGTTTTTGTTCATATTTTTCATGTCTGAATAAGTCGATAATAAGTAGAATTAAACGTTTTGAACGCAAAAAATGGTCGACGTTGGATTACAGTGACGTTTAATGGTTTAGTAACAAACGACATATTTAATAATAGCAATGTTTAGTACTGATTTTTTGTATACATTGAATGTTTTTGGTTTTTTTTTATTTAAAAAGCCTTTATTATTATAATTTTTATTGTGATTATTTTTATTATTATTGCTAATTTCATTATTTTTAGTATTGATATTTAATTAAAAGTGCAATTACTAGTTAATGCTTTGCTTTTATATACGTTATCAATTTACTTGAATTAGTATACAGCAATGACAGTTATGAAAGGTTTGTTTTACTTACAATGTATTTAACTGTTCAAACTATATTATTGCAATAATTAATTGTTCTATTATTATATTGAAATTGTTAATGAAATGTTTTGCTCGACATTTGAACTGTTTATTCATTCACTATTTATTTAAATAAATTCTAGTATAAGCGAATAGCAATAGAATGTAATTGCCAAAATTATACACTTTGTGTAATTGTTTACTGATTTTTTTTATTGTTTACATGTTTGATAAAAAACAATATTTCGTAAATTGACATGTTTAATATAGCTAAGCGAAGACTTTTATTTAGTGCTAGAGGTAGAGTTCCGACTCATACCCACTCAGGTTTGAGTCCAACACTTGATCAACTTGGACACCTATTGCATCATAATCCACTAATCATTTTTGTTAAAAGTTTATACATAAAATTTATTACGTAGTAACTTTAAATTATCTATCTTATTTATATTTTAATACTTTCTTATTAATAAAACAAATGGCGTTCACTTATATATATATATATATATAGTTAAAAGATGCATGGTCGTTATAGTATTTATGGACATGTTACATTTATATATATATATATATATATATATGCTTTTATAACTGCACTATATGCAATGTACTTGTCTTATTTAAAATTTTATTTACTGTCAACTTTTAACTACAAAAACATCTAACTGCTAGTTGTACCTGTCACAATGAACATTTTTTTATTTAATATTAATTAGAACTATATATAAAAATCAAATTTTAAAACGAAATGTTATAAAAACGAAATTTAATTGATTGCGTCAAAACCTTTTTATTAAATTTTTAGTTTAAACAAGTTTGATGTAGATCTTATCACATAGTCTATTATTTTTTATTAATTATTTTTCCAATTTAAATGAAACTAGTCGTGTTCAATGTACAGTATTGTGATCTTGTATCACGTGCATTTTTCTTGATCTACGTATCATAAAGCAAAATATTAGAGAAGTCAAAGAAGGACGAACATTATGGAAAAACAATTTTTAATAATTTTTATATGGATAGTAAAGACAAATAGACAAGTTGGAGTTTGTTTTTCAATGGAAAAAAACATTTTTTATTTTTTGACAAAAGTAAAAATATAATCGTTTGTCTGTTGTTTTGACAACTGTAGACGATGATAAATAAAGTACTTTTGTGTATGGGTGGTCAAATGAACCAAAATTCTAATAATAGAAATCTTCGCTCCAGTCGATTATTTGCGCAAATGTGCGATAAAATTGCATGGATGAACTTTATTTAGCTTTTGACAACATCATTATGTTTTCCATTGAAGACGATTTTGAAATATACGTTTGTGTAGTATGCAAAATTTTAAATATGTCTCGATGGTCTAGTGGTAGAGCACTCGATTTGGATTTGGGTTTGAAATCCGCCACCGACCCACTAAATGCCCGGCTCACATTCGGCTTCGATCGAATGTCCACTACTGAAAGATATTTCCCGTAAAATATTCAAAGTAGTAAAATAAAAATAAAATAAATAAAGTCGGTTGTATCTTGCTGGTAAAACACAATGAATTAGAAAATGTGGAAAACAGCGCTGCAATTGTGTTTAAAACAAAACCTGTAAGTGACATAATTTACGATGCTTGTTAACTACATTCTAATTTTAAAGATAAAAAAAACATTTTGTGCGCTTTTTGATTTTGTTACTTTATTTTTCATAAAATATACAAGTTTTTTATTAAAAAATGTTTTTTTACAGGTGTACTTTTAATTAAGCTGCAACAAATTCCATCTTTTTAATTATTATATTTATCCTGGTTTATTATTAAACGTTTATAACAGTTATTTACTATGTAGTACAATATTAGAATAATAATAATATTAATAATGGTGATGAAAAGGATAATAATAATAATAATAATAATAGCATAGTTATCAAACTAAATTACAATTGGATTATAAGGTAAAAGTAATTATAGTAGAAAATGGTTGTAAAAACAATGAATACATTTTATTATGTACAAAATATATTCAAGATAAAATAATACAATACAAAATAAACACACGAAATTGAATTATATTTTTTGTCAACATTGATTTTTTCCTTTCTTTTACAAATTCAAAATTTAAAGATGCGTGTATTTGTGTGTGTGAAATGTTTGATTCATTTTTTTCCTTAATTGGACCATTTTCAACAAATTATTTATTGTCAATTGATATAGATATCATTTTCAAAAAAAGTTTACGTAAATAGATATTTGCATTGCGTGCATTGAGTGTGGTTCATGCTGTTGAAAATGCTGGCTGTTTGAGATTGATTTGTGGGAATATTTTGGGATAGGCAAAAAATAAACAAAATTACTAGTGGTTTAATGATTAATTTGAACATCTGGATATATATATATATATATATATATATATATATATATATATATATATATATTTGTTAAATTAAAAGAAAGTAATTGATTTATAACAAATAAATTTTCTCTTTATGTAATATTTTTTTTCAAATTTCATTTTTAGAAATAATTTATACAGATCAATTATAAGATCATTTTTGTTTACAATCAATTAACGGTGTACACGTTTATCGTACGTCTTAATTATTTTGTCTAAATGATTATTTCATTTTCAACAAGTGAAATGCGTTTAAACAGCTGATTGATGGTTGAATATAAAACAATGACAATATCTTTTATTCCTTTTATTTGACTTAAGTAAAAATATGTCAAATTTAATTTGACAATACAAATATTTCTCAATTGCCATAATCGAAGATTTACTGTGAAATATTTCGCAAGCCAGATTTATTTTAATTGAACTAGTAAGAAAGAGGGAGGGCACAAATGAAGCACATATGGTGGTCTAAAGTCGTTATGGTTAATACATATTTTGTCAATATAAATAAACTATAAGTACTTTCGTACATATATAAATATGTATATAATTTGAAATCAAGTATTCGTACTACACTTCAGAGAAACCAATTGTCGTATGTGTTTAGTTGAAAACGTACATGTATAAATTGAATAAAATTTAACTTGGTACTATTAACAAACAGTGTATATATATATATATATATATATTGACATTTATGTTAATCTATTTGACAAAACATGATTTATAATGTAAAAGTTTTGTTTATATACATACACAAGTATACATAGTCACATATACATTAATCAATTTCTGTATATTTTTTTTTGACAAACGTGTATATTATATTAAAAATAACAAGGTATGTATACCTAATTCTACCGTTGTCTTGGCAAAAGATCAAGTTTGGGGGTTTTTTACTTTACTTTTAAGATGCTATTCTTGTCATTTTTTTCATCATTTTTTCTAACTCTTTTTTCAATACTGTTGTTTGTCTGACTTTTACATTGAAACGTATTTTATCATAACGTAAAATTAGACTAGGCTGTGTATATTTAGTAAGTCTAATAATCAGTCAAAGCAAAAAAGAAACATAATTTATTGATTAATCTGTGCTTGGATGATGCAAATTGTATTTAAATTTGCCCGGTTGTATAGTCATGCAAATAAAATGTGTTTATTATTGTTTAGGTATTGTCTATGTACTTGTTATTATTATTATTATTATTATTATTATTATTATTATTATTATTATTATTGTTAATCATCAAAACAGTTTGTACATATTTGTAGGACGCACATCTATTCAATAGCAATTTCATCTACATTTTTTCAACGGTATTAATTGTCTACACATTTCATATACAATTTCTGCTTGGCACCTTAACTAACACACACACACACACATACATTGATAAACTGCCATGATTATTATACTACTACCACTAATGATAATAATAATTATGGTTGTTTGGAATGTTAGTAAAGATAAAATGACCCACTGATGATAAACCCTGATTTATCTAATAGTCAGATGGTTTTTTAATGTATTTTTACTTTTGCTCTTCTCTTTATTACTTAATTGATAATTTTGTATGCTACAGATTAGCAAATAAAGATAAAACAAAACCAATTTGATTTTTTATGTGAAAAAAATCTTGTTGTTTTTCGAAATATGTTATCTATTGAAAACAACTGTTGGGATCTGTTTTTAGTCCATCTAAATAAAAATGCAAATTAGTTGTGGTTGCAAATTTGGTTAGTTTCCAGATGTCTGGAACAGCAATTTTTACAAAACAGGCCAATTTTTCTATTAGTCAAAAAACTTGATGCGTTTAGAATAAGGTAGACAGCATTGGCAGCACAGTAAAACAAACAATTTTTTTATATTTCTAATCTACCTTTTATTAGTTTTATAAAGTAAATATAATTATTTTATCGTTGTTAAAAATTCAATTTAGTACAAGCTCTTGCAACATTAATGCAACATCAAGCAACAGATAAATACCTTCTGTTTATAGTTTTTGTTTTATTCAAGAATTGAAATAAATGGTCTTTTAGATACGACTTCGCATTTGAATACCAGTTTTGGATTTTATATCGTGTTTCAATAATGCTAGGTTGTCTAAGTCCGGAAAGTTATCGATTACCGGTGTTTGAGTTCTCGACCTTTCAGATTAGGAGCTTTTACCACTCGTTGACTTTGTTTGTGATTTGGGTTGGCACTATGGTGATATTTTTTTTATTTTCATATTTGCAAACAATTGCCTCCTATTGTTCTTTGTGCAAAGAATACATTTATATTAGCGATAAACGTAGAAAAATAACAAGGCTTTTTTTTATAAACGGTAATCACATCACAACACTACTGATTACGACAACTAAAAAACCCCTCTAACTTTTTATCAATGTTATTTTCCTTTACTAAATGGATACGTAAACCATAATATACTTTTTACATAATCTAGGTGTGTTCTTGCTCTCATTTGAACTTGTTATATTGAGGTGTAATTCCTTAATAATTATATTTATTCTCCAAATGTAAAGTCAACAGGCCTAAATTTTATTTATTCTCATTTCGTAGTACAAATTTTTAATTTTTAAAAATACATTTTTAGTAATTTTTAAAAGTAAAAAGCAATCAATATGCGTAAAACACTTTATAGCAGACCGTAAGCATTTTAATTTATGTGTCAATTTATTTAAATTGCAAATTTAATATTTTTGAAATTTATCATAATTTTATTTTGAAACGTTAATTTCACTTGATATGCATGGCTAATCAACATTTTAGTGAGTTATACTAATGTTATTATATTCACAAAGCATATGACAAGGTTGCCTAAATTTTTATTTCATTTTTGTTTGTTTAAATTTCAAGGTTGTAAAAAATAGATGTTGTTTGTGACGATCGTTTCTGAAGAGCACGTGACCAAAATTCTATTATAAAACTGGCAACATTTTACAAACATATTTTCAATTTGCATTGTGCTTTGCTAGTTACATTCAAATTTGTATTCTTGTGTGTAAGATAGGCGGAATTATATTGGCGATTTTGTCAATTGGTAGAACATCGGTCAATAAGTACATGTTTTTTAATTGTTGCAGACCCTAGTGTTTCTCCATTTATTGAGTCCAAAAATCGTTTTGCTTTTAAAAGCCTGAAACAAAAAAAATTGTTCCACGTACATGAAATTACTGGCATTAAAAATCCTGCATACCGGAAGATGATAATATTTTAAATCCAGATTTTACTGAGCCATGTTTACACTATTTTGTTGCAATTTTATGGAACTGTGTACTTTTCTTATTAACCTGTTAATTAAACTTGTTTTCAAACCTTTCTGCTTTTTCAACCAAACTTGGGACTAGCTACGGTAGAGTTAAAGTCCTTTTCATATTTAAACTCAATGAAATTTAGTTGTGTGCTAAATTGAAATAGGGCAGTTTTTTATTTTAAAATCTTCGTTTGATATTTGGTACAATATATATATATATATATATATATATATATATATATATATATATATTGATTTGATAAAGTATACATTTTTCGCAATGCTACCAATAACTATTTAATTATTATACTTAAATTAAAATGCATTAAATATTATTCCATACAAATTTTAAATTATAATTTTAATTCGCAATTTTTAAATGCTTGCAATTTTGTTAATAAAGCAATTTATTAAATTATTTAAGCAGAAGACAGGTTGTGAAAATTGTACAAACCATCTTTTACAATTTTTTAAATCTACTTGAAGAATTGTTTGTCGAGTATTACGGAAAAAATTGTAAAATTAATATGTTATGTTTATATTATTAAAAAGGATACATTCGGCATTTGATTTGACCAAGTCTTTCATTCATACATTTGTGAAACGCGTTGTTAACGAGACTCAAAAGGCTACCATTATTATTATTATTATTATTATTATTGCATTTAATATCTAGTGTATTTATTTTAAAAGTTGTACAACTTTGTATGGATCGGACTATTTTATTTATTTTTTTGTTAAATTTTGACAATGCACATAGTTATTTAGACAAACAGTTTTAATGTCATTTTTATGTTAAAAATGTGTATACAAACGCCACACATACACAATAGCGTTATAATAGAAAGAATAAGAAGTGACTTGTACAAAAATGCAGTGCATATTTTCAAATGTTGCTATGTATAATGTTTGTAGAAATAATCGACATTACCTGTAAGAATGATTAGATTAAGAAATTACATATATCAACTTGTATTCAATCAGACATAAAGAGAATTCGTTTTTTGCTTTTTATCAATTATTATAATTCTGAGGTAGTGAAAGGGCACATGATTTTGTATACATTGATGAATTAATTTTTTCTATGTTAAACGTCCATTATTTATCCACTAATTTAATTAATTACTTGAACGATTAGTATCTTTGTTAGTTAATTAATAATGAAAAGGCAACATTGGATTAAGCAACATATTTTTTTACTTCGCAATGCATTTAAATGTTTTTTAGTAAAACAATAAATAAATGTGTTTATTGTTTTTGAATTTTTGTTTAATAAATTGCCACCAACGTCTTACAATAATTTTAAGAAAAATACATTTGGATAAGGGTAGGCCTCGAATTTTCATCTATTGTACATTATGCATATATTCGAACATTTTTGTTTCAGTGTTGTTTGCAATTACACTAAAGCGATTTAGCATTCCTGGCGTTTATACTCCCGTTTTGACATTGTGTTAGTAAACAACAGCAAACTTGGTTACATGGTTTGCAGCATAGTTGGATTTAATATTTTGGGCATTGGCTTAGACAAACTAATTGTAATAAAATTATAATTTAAAATTATATATATATATATATATATAGGACTAATCAGTGGTGCAATTGGTTTTACAGGATATTGTTATTCAAGTTAATATCTCTAATTAGAAGGGTTTGTTTAAGAAACCATTAGCTGAACCAATTTTTTCACTTTGTAATAAACTA
The DNA here is from genome assembly GCA_025895645.1 of Cardicola forsteri. Taxonomy (NCBI): domain Eukaryota; kingdom Metazoa; phylum Platyhelminthes; class Trematoda; order Strigeidida; family Aporocotylidae; genus Cardicola; species Cardicola forsteri. Next base: position 133,840 of record JAKXYG010000549.1, on the reverse strand, counting down.
AGATTAAAATGATACAATTTGTTATTGTTGGTAATAAAAATAATATGACATCGCAATACAAATTTTATTCAAAAAATAGGTTACACCAAAATGACATCTTTCTTTAAACTATACATTTTATTAGTAACAAGTTTACAATTTTTTATTAAACTCCAAAAACAAATATAAACGACATTTTATTTAGACACATTATGAGTTTAAAATACACTCAAATATACTTCTACATATATTGTTTGTCTTTTGTGTTTTTTTTGAAATGATGTTAAAATAAGAAAAAACAAGTTGTTTTTGTTTTCATTATTTTGTAAAATTTAAATATTGTGTCAGGTATTGAGTAAAACGCTTATTGATTTGCAATTACTTTTGTGACTATATTAATCAATATAATAAGATTTATTATGCATTTCATTTCTTCTAATTTCCAACATAACAAAGAAGATTATGTATTTAAAAGAAGTGAATTAGTCATACATGTTTTGTACAAATTCGACTTATTAATTGTTGTGTTTTTGTTGCATTTTAAAATATAATAAAGACAGTAGTTGATTTTTTTTAACAAATTATTGGCTTGTGCAAACGTCTTCTATGAATTTTCATGTTTTGTGTCTAGAAGGACAACGAATACCAACAATTAGGAACAAAACATTGGAATGAAATTGTTGTCTACTTTTATGCACATTTTTATTTCTATAGAAAAAACTCATATTTAAAATGTTTTTTTTTTAAAAACATACTTTACATAAAATAACTTTTTTGTTTTAACATTGAATTGAGTGATACCACTTTTTCTGACTATTTTAATGAAAAAGCACATTTAATTTACATTTTACAAAAGAATTTTAATAACACATTTCTGTATTTAAAAAGCTATTGATGTAGTTCTACTTTTATTTTTTTAATTTTAGATTCCGAAGATTTTTGATTTATTTGGTAAAAATGGCAATACATCACGTGAGTACTTATTATTTCTTGAAATTTCAAACATTTAAGCAATAAAAACCAAATAATAACAACGATAATAATGAGATATTTGACACATTTTGGTGTAGTTATGAAAGCCATATATATATATATACATGACGTGCAATTAAATTACACGTGGTTGTCACAAAATTTAAAAGTATTATAATTTTACTTTTTTATATATCTTAATACATTAAAACATTTTTTGACATTCCTTAATGTACCCACTTATTATATTTGTAAAACAAAAATTCCTATTTATTCTTTTTTATTGAAAAAACAATGACTAAAAGTTATTTGACAATTGAAAAAAAGGAAATTGGTATAGAGCAAAATTGCCTTATTTTTATTTTCTACGTCTTAATACTAAAAAATATGTTTAATTTAAATAATAAAAACATTGGCATACACTTCATTCAATTTACAATGCCAGGGTCTATTGGGGGTTGGATTAAGTTGAGTGGTTTTGCAATTTTGATGCATGTAACCAATTAGTGATGCAGTGGCTTTTTAAATCTCCTATTTATAAAAACACTTACTTGATTAACTTTTTTTTAATACTTTACGAATAATAAGGTTTACCGTCGTCACAGGTGGTGGAGTGGTTGGACAATAATTAGCCTGATCTCCGGTTTAGGATATCAGTTTTTTAGACTCCAGTAATTGTCTTTTTTGTAGAATTAGACAAAGTAGTTGAAAAGAGGATTCATAAAACACCAACGGAGAATGTCTACTCACGATACCTAATTTTGAAACCTTATTTAAAAGAACAATTATCCTATTATCTTTATTATTATTATTATTATTATTATTATTATTATTATTATTATTATTATTATTATTATTATTATTGGGATAGTGTTTGCTGCAATAGTGTTATTTTGTATTTTCAGCAATATTCATTTTGTTTAAAACAAAGTTGTTGACCTTGCGCTTTAGCGCAGATTGTTTAAATTATTATTTTCTGGTTTTTAAATTTAGTTATCAAATATTAAATTGCGTTATCGTATTAATAAATTTCAATTTTAAAAGATTTTTTTTAATTTTTTACATCTACATTTAAAATTTACATAATCTGCATTTATTTATTTAGCCTGGACTAAATGTTTTGTTTTACTTTAATGTTTTAATTGTCAGAATTATAATACAGATGCTTGTTTAAAACAATCCGAAACTGTATTCTTTCAATTAGTTTAAATGATCCATTTTTTATTGAATGTGATATTTATTGAATTACAGTTTTTAATACACAATATTTTAAATTTATATATTTAATCAATCGTTGCTTAATTCAATTAGTTGCTTTTATTTATTTATTATGTTTTTATGCTGTGAATGTTGTATGGGAAACAGACTTTAGCAGGTGGATATTTAGCTAAGTTTACAATGAATACCGGTGGTGGGACTGAAACCCAAACGTACTTCGTTTTCAAATCTAGTGCCCTAGTCACCTCTGCTATCTCGACACAAGTAATTGCTCCTGGATTTATTTAGACGTGTACAGTTTGATTGTCGCATACTGTTTTTTAGTTGAATATTTGAACTCTTTATTAGTTATCTTAAAAATGGGATAAAAGTTGCTGTTATTAAAATATCAAAAGCAAGATTGTCAATATTATTATTATTATTATTATTATTATTGTCATTTAGTAATAAACAAATGAGTAAAAAAATAAAAACGTATACCAAATTGTTATAAATGTATATAATTGTTGGTTGTTTTGTATGTTTTTAAAAAAGATATACATTTGCTTAAAATGTAGATGTATATGCATTAATACTGACTTAAACATTGTGTTTTATTGTCAATATACTGGGTTTTTTTTAACTAATTAAATTGTGTTGTTTTTCTATACAATGTTTCATTATGCACATCCATATTTTACGCCTTTTGCCATGTTTGTTTGCAATGATGAATGTTGATTGATATTTTGGCACAAAAAATATTGTATTCACAACAACCTTTCCATTATGCAATTGGAAATGTTGCTTTGCCCAAAAATCGTTCTTATGTTTTTGGTCGTATGTTAAGAAACACCTTTAAACTTCCAAACAAGTTAAGACTGCCAATAATTTAACCTAACAAGCATTTACCTAGGATTTCCTGTTTGTTGTTATTTGGTATTGAATAAATTTAAGATTTAAAAAAAACGTTTCTCTTGTTATATGTAGTGTGTCTAAAAAAAGTTGTATTATTTTGTTGACTTTTTCTTCCTCACACACACGCATACGTTTTGGTAAAATATTATTTTCAAGCATTACATTTACTGGAAATTGTTTATATTCAAAATAAACCAGATTGTTTTGCATTTTTTATATTTCTACATAAAATTACAATTAATTATTTCTCAGACTCTAAAATTAAGTATTTTGGTTAGGTTGCACCATTTTCTGAATTCTATCCATGCTTAGAACAATGGACATGCAGATAATGGTTCATTTTGTATAATTATGTAGAACAATGATATCAACAAAAACGGTTCTTTGATAGAATCTCTCAGACGATTTGCCTGATTATTCTTTCCTTGTTTTAGTATGACGAATTAAAACTTTTTGCTGTGACAGCAGTGTCAATTTCATATTCTACTTTATGTCTCGCATTTTTATTGGATTTAGTAAGTGATCCAAGGTATTTTACTTGTCATAGTAACAATATTATTTGGTGGCTTGTGATTATAAAAGATATTACAACTGTTTGATTTGCATTATGGTTTAATCTAAATTTTTTCATCTAATTTAATTCAATTTAGTATTATGCTTTTCTTTGTTACATAGTGGATTGTACAAATTACACTTAGACAAATACATACATACACTCATACTTATTAATTATTGTCATGATTATCTATACAAATGAATAAAATGTTTTAACTTTTGTATCTCAAAAGTGTCAATTCAATTTACATTTTTAATGTACTCTATTTTAATATTTCTTATATTCACAACTGTTTTTAGGAATATCATGACGGCAGTATACCGTTATATATATATATAATTAAAAATGAATTATTTTAGTAATTTTAAGATTTTTTGCACAGACAATCACCAATCATGAGTTTCAATTCAAGAATCAATCAAACAATGGTTTAACGGTTTTCAAAAGATAAATTTAGACATTGTATTTTTAACGCATTAATGTATTATTTAAAGTACATTTTAATTGTGTAAATGTTTTGCAAAGAAAAAATATATTTTCAATCAAGTACAATCTTGTCTTTCAAATAATAATAATAATAATAATAATAATAATAATAATAATAATAATAATAATAATAATAATAATAATAATAATAATAATAATAATAATAATAATAATAATAATAATAATAATAATAATAATATAATAATAATAATAATAATAATAATAATAAAATCAATATAAATGTTTCTTTGACAAATGCTTATTTCATTTTGATTGTAATTAAGGTAATGTCGATTGGTTTTTTCTACTTCTTTATATACATTCAAATTGCCGTTAATTCATTTTAGATTTGACTTTTGTGATTTAATTGTAACATGTAGTCTAAAGCAAAATCAATTTTTAAAATTATACTTTTAATATGCTTTTGAACAATATTATTTAACAGCAAATTTCTTTTTTTGGATTTGAGAACAGACCTAAACAATGTTTCACATTTTGGTATCCGATGATAAAACCAAAACGCTGTTGAGTGAAATAGAAGTTTAACAATTTATTGACACACAACATTTATATTATTAGTAGAAGTAGTAGTATTTTTTATTATTGGTTAGTGATAATGATGATCCCTTCATTAATTCTATATTCACCCAGCGTTTTTTAGTTATTCATTTATTTTACAACTTTGAATGTTTTACAATAAACATCTTTCAACAGTGGACATTATTTAACGAAGCCGAACGTGGACCTGCATTTTGGTGTCGGTAGTGGGGAATGAACCCATGCCTACGCAGGTTGGAGTTGAGGGCTGTAACGCTAGACCATCATGTCTTACCATTATTTGACGTAGGCAAGATAAGCCTCGAATACACAGCAAACGTGGGAAAGTAAAGTAGTTTATTGTCTAATAGATGACACCCTTGAAACAGTGCCACTGTTTAGTGAAAGTTGTTGCCGCTGGAAAAATAGTTGTATACATTATGCATTTAATATTATAAGATACCTTTTATATACCCCAGGCGTATACTTGCTCCAATTAACTGAGGTAAAAGCCCAATTATTCTACTGTTTACTCGGTGCCATAATTGATAAAAAATAGCAATGTACTTTAAAACGAGTACATGTATAATTTAAAAATCAAATTTTTTTATCAACTAAATGTTAAAGTAAAAAACATGGTGATTATAATCCAAATACAAATTTTTTTTGATCTTTGCTTATATTTATTTATGTTGAGTTCTAATCTTTCTAAGTACTATGAACTGTTTGGTTTTTTAACAGATCATTGGTACAACAAATCACATTTTTTAATTTTATATATGTATTTTAAATTTTATTAAGGCTTGCAAAGATTTAGTATATTAAATATAAGTCGCAACTAAATTATGATATCCTTTCGTATCATTATCATTATCATTATTTACATTCCATTATGTTTAAGTCGTATCCTTTTATATACACACACATGCGTTGACGCGCTCGTGTATGCGCCACATTTTACATACAAGCTGTACATAATGTAGGTTTTCAAAAATGTTTTTGTACTGAATAAAAACGTGCATTGTTAATATCCTTGTCATTATTCTTATTATTATGATTGTGTTTATCTTTTTCAAACAAAAGCGCAGATGTGGAATTGTAAATTATACAAACAGTTATCTGAAACATTAGTCTTAGTAATCACATTAACAGAATGGACAACAACACATTATTATTACTATGATCACAATAGCAGTAATGACAATTAAATTGATAATAATAACAGCAAATTAAAATTTACATTATTTTCTTTTTTTATTTATTCATGTTTGTTACTTTGAATGTGTTACGGAAAACACTTTATCAGCAGTAGACATTGTAGCAAAGCCGAACGTGGGCCCGCATTTTTAGTATCGGTGGCGAAATCCGAACCCATACCCACCCAGGTCCAAATCGAGCGCTGTACCGATATATATATATATATATATATATATATATATATATATATATATATATATATATATATATAACGTCCTGATTTATTAATATGTATACATATCCATTAGTTTTATTTTCTAAAACACAATATAGCATCCACTTAAGTATTTGGTTACCAACTTCCTTTTTTCTCTTACAATCAGAATTTGGAGCAGGCTATCAGAATTTCTAGGAAAATCTAAACCAACAACGGTTAGGTCAATTACTTTTGTTTCCAATTATTTCACTACTTGTGCATATGTTGAAAAAACCAACTGATTGATTAACAGATTTTTTAACTAATTAGCTGTGTCAATTAGAAAAACGTGTTTTAATAAAAAGCATGTCAAATCTGGTTATAATTATGCATATGTGCGAGTTAACATGAAAATTGGAGGAGGCAGAAACATAGTGAGAGTTTGTATGTACTTGACTAACTGACTAATGATTTTTTTATTTGTTTTTGCGTAAATCTCTTTATAATTAGTTGTTTTGATAATTAAGATGCTGTTAGGTACACAACATATTTACTTTTTTACTTATTAATTATAAATATGCAATATAAAGTAAAAAATGAAAACATTATATTAGGTTAAATATAGGATACAAATGCTGTTTACTAAGTTGATATTTTAGAATTAAACCACCAGGCCATAACAGGTTTCAAGTTTGGTTAAGAAGAAAGTTGGGTGAGATTCTAGAGTTTTCAACCTGACCTCTTCAAAAAATATTTCTACAAAAACAACTGCAAATTAATGACAGCGTTTAGCAAAAATTGAACGTAATTCTTAGTCTGTAATATGTAATTAATGTACAACTAGAATAACAATTTTACAAAATCTGCTTTTAAAATAAACAATCTTTTATAACTACACCATTAAAATTGTTTACAATATCTTTTATAGTATTCAAAATGCCATTTCTTTCTAATCCTCGACTGGCGAGCTATTTTTTGCCGGGTTATCCAGCTGCAATAGCTGCTGCTCTAGCAGCTATGAATGCAGCTGTCTCCGCCGCTTCGCCGTCGAATTACTTCGCTGCATCTTCCCCAACCAACCAAATGCCGAATTTCCATGCAAGTCAAACTTCCACAACAACCGTCTATCCGCCCAGTCCACTGTGGAATACGAATCTGACCAGCGGTTCTTCGTCCACTTTGTCGTCATCATCATCGTCATCGTCGTCGTCGGGCTACGCCAGTTCGGATGGAAGTGCTGGTCCAAATGCGCCTTCGTTGGCATCGCCGTTTGCTGGTTCCAACAACTGGCTTCAACCGCGTCATTTTCATTTTCCCTATCCGCACTGCCAATCGCATTGGCATTCCAATTCAAATGCAGCGTCGGTTTATTCCATGCCCCATACGTTGAATGCAACACGGATGGCATCCAGTTTGACATCGGGATCAACGCCCGACGTGCGACTATCTATCAATTCGACAATGACTCCGTTCAATCTTTTAAATTCTTATCATGATTTGAACAAGAATTCGTTGCATTTGGTAAGTAATCTTTCAAAAGTGATTTTTTATGAAAGTTGATGACGCAGTTAATTAACTCTTTATTATTTTTTGTAATTAATAGGTGCCTTTTATTGTTTTATATGTTCAACAAATATGAGAAAGCTATAAATTTCATTAGTTAATTAACGGCGTCCTTGTGACGACGTCACTGTTTAGAAAAATTAATGAGACTGTTTGTTTTGACAGTGTTGTTTTCTTTAATCCAATGGGTGCATCTTATAAGCATAACCAAAAATACCTTAAGTACTCGATACGTGCACCCATTTGCCAAAATGGAATTTTTCTTATATCTCTATGTCCTCAGTCCCTGATCTGTGTTAGTATGTGTTCATAATGCATTTAATGGGAAAGGGTGGGCAAAATCAATAATATTTCTAATGTTCTAAATTAATATATTATTAATATTACTTAAACCTCCACAATCATAAGTTTCTCCGTATAAAAAAATTTTTTTCTCTTACTTTTTATATATACTCGTGTTATATTCATTAAAAAATATTTAAGTTAATAAAGTAAACAACCTTTGCTTTAAAAGAACTATTATTCAATTATTTTAAAACAAATGTTTAAATATATATCACAGCACAATTCAACACTTTTTTAATTGAATTTTAAAAGCTTTTTATGTAAAAAATGGTCTTTTTAACACACTTCAAATTGAATTTTTTTACTTTAAACAAATTGTTGTTTTGACGTTTTAATTCATGTTGTGATAAATTGGTTTTTCAAGTAGATTACTTTTGTTTATCATTGTTAGCAATAGTTAACTTTTTGTACTGCAAATACATGATATAAAAATTTTGGTATAATTAAACATTTTAAGAGTAAATGCATAGATAAGTTGTGTAAATAAAAACGTTGCACCAATTATAGTCATTAAATGTGATGCTAACACCAACAAATGACAAATTGTAGACATGTAGAGAAGATAATAAGATGTGATATGCAAGAAGCATGAAAAATTATTTATTTACTTATTCATTATCAGAAGTCATTTACGCTGAGATTTACTTCGACTAAAGTATCCAAGCCAATAATAATAATAATAATAATAATAATAATAATAATAATAATAATAATAATAATAATAATAATAATAATACCACTAATAATAACTATTATTATTATTATGTTAATAATAATAATAACAATGATAATAATAATAATAATAGTAATAATAATAATACCAATAATAACAATAATAGTAATAATAATAATACCACCAATAATAGTAGTAATAATACCAATAATAATAATAATAATAATAATAATAATAATAATTCCAATAATAATAACAATAATAATAGTAATAATAATAATAGTAATAATAATAATAGTAATAATACCAATATTAATAATAATAATAGCAATTATTATTATTATTGTAATAGTAATAATAATAATAATAATAATAATAATAATAATAATAATAATAATAATACCAATAATAATAATAATAATACCACTAATAATAATAATAATTATTATTATTATTATATTAATAATAATTATAATAATAATAATAATAATAATAGTAATAATAATAATAATAATAATACCACCAATAATAATAGTAATAATACCAATAATAATAATAATAATAATAATTCCAATAATAATAACAATAATAATAGGAATAATAATAATAGTTATAATACCAATATTAATAATAATAATAATAGCAATTATTTTTATTATTGTAATAGTAATAATAATAATAATAATAGTAATGATAATAATAATAATAATGATAATAATAATACCAATAATAATAATGAGAGTAATAATAATAATAATACCAATAATAATAATAATAATAATAATAATAATAATAATAATAATAATAGTAATAATACTAATAATAATAATAATAATAAATAATAATGGTAATAATAATAATAGTAATAATACTAATAATAATAATGATAATAATAATAATACCAATAATACCAATAATAATAATTGTAATAATAATAATAACAATAATAATAATAATAATAATTTGTCAACATGACTTACATGGACTTACATACAAAATTTTTAACAGTAGGATAGTTTGTGCTTGCTATAACGCATTTTATTGAACACTTTGGTATAGATCAAATGTTCACATTTGTGATAGAGTTGAAAATAACAATGAACAATTGTTTTTTCAAGTTTCATATTTATCCATTGCTTTACAGTGTACCCATGATACCTTAATTATTTCTTAGTTTATTTATTAGCTAATTATTTTAGTATTTTATCATTTTGGTTTTCATTGATTGAATGTTTGATAGGAAACACAGTTTTTAGCAAATAGATAACAAGCGAAACGCCAAACACGAGCAACAACATTGAACTTAAATGTTAAATAGCCTTCATATCAATGATTGAGCTTTCTTTTCGTTTGTACACTCAACCCACCTATCAAATTCACGTTTTTATCTTATTTTGTCGCGTTGTCCTTCCGTTTCTAGCAACAATATGCATTTTTCTAAACAGCCAGGGTACTAACAATGAACTCGAAACGCAACTACGTGTAGTTATTATAATTGTGTCCAGACACAATCCCGTATAAAATGCCATTTCGTTTTGTGTTTTATATGTTAAGCAAACGAGTAAAACATGTTTTTGTTGGCTATTTTTCAATCAATTTGCGCAAATTGGCAACCATACAACGCTTACTCCAAAACGATTGATGCTTAATGAATTATCAAGCATCAATTGTGTATGCGTACTTGACTTCGCAAGAACATGCATGCATTGATTACTTTTTGCGAACAAGTTATTTTATAGATTGTTTTCAATGTCTACATATATAATAATTGAAGTACTTTGGTGTATTGGTAGTTTTATCCTTGTTATAAAACAATTTCAAATGAATTTTATTAACGTTTTGGCGATACACAAACAAAGCATCAATGGTTGATTATATTCAATTCATTGATGTTAAAAAAATACGCATTTTTATGCTTAAATGCGCAAACAAATTATTTGCATTGAATGAAATAAAATTATAACATTCATTTTAAGGAGTATGTTAATTTTACAGAAAACGTCTTATTAAAAACTTCTTTTTTTGTGTAGTTTGGTGTTATAAACTAGAATCATTAAACTATTTTGGATTCATTTGTATTGATTTCTGTTTTTCTTTATTTCTTGTCTACAATTTTATTTACTATATGTGTACATAAAAGTTGTTCCCCATTATCATGGTATTTTATAAAACCCACCTCGGGAGAAACAATTTAAAAAAATCTTATTGGTCAATTTTTATGAGTAAGTGAAAGGCACATCGGTGCATTTTTTATCAAGAGAAGATTGTTTGACTTTATATATATATATATATATATATATATATATATATATATATATATATATGCCATTGGTATTGGGTCATCGAGTAAGGGTGGATTTTGGTATATTATAAAACCCACCTCGGGAAAAAAGCAATTTTAAAATTCCTATTGGTCAACCTGTATGAGTAAGTGTGAGGCATTAATGCGCCAAAGTGACCAAGTTGGTAGAACGCTAGACTCAAAACTGGGTGGGCATGAATTTGAGTATTATCACTGACACTCAACGTGGTCGCATTTTTGGCTTTACTGAAAATGCCCACTCGGTTAACGATGTTTCTCGCTCAACATTTAAACAATTGAAATAAATAGAAAAGTGTTGAAACAAAATTATTTTTTACATACATGTTTTACTACATCGACAACGCTCATTAATTGTGTTTTTTTTCAAAAAGTAATATTTTAAAAATGATCAATCGAACGTTTTACAAGAAACATTCTTTAGCAGGTGAATATTTAGCCGAATGTTAGATGAAAGTAGGACTCAACCTCATTCACACTTAGTGACGAATCTAACGCATTCGCTATCTTTGCTACTTATGTGAAATATGAAGTTATTTATGTAACAGTGTAAATTAAACAGATGAATGACTTAACATTCAACTTTTGTTAATTGCATTAAGTGGTGATTAATGTGCTTATACAATAAAGTGCATTCGAAAATCAAAATTAATTTAATCTCTTATTTACAATCTGTAGGAAAATTGCAACGCAACTATTTAAGGAGAATCAATGTGATGTTTAACCATCAATCCTTACAAATTTAGCACATTAATAATTTCAGAAAAAACGAACAAATTGAGGAAAACTTGTAGATGTTATAAAATACAAAAAGGAATATAGTGTTTTTTGGTATTTGATTGCAACACCACTATTCTGTCAGTTTGATTGTAAACCCTTCGATAGTTGGCCAACTGTTATCAAAACCAAGGTAATGTAGATTGAATTGTGCGGGGGGAGTTAATAACATTAATGATATATATAGGTGTGTGTGTGTGTATTAGGGCATTCACACATTTTGACATATTAAAAAAATGTTCACTGACTTTTACCGACCTTCTATTGCATAGCAAGTTTTCAAAAATACGCTTCTTTACTAAACTACATGTATGTATATATCCATATGTGTGAGTGTGTGATTCGTACATTTTTTCAAATACAAAATGATGATTTTCGCATGTAGACAGCCCAAGGATTGAATTACAGACAAATTGACGCAATGACCTTTTACCATTAGATTTCATTATTTTAAGTAAATGACATTTACATCATTTCTTTGTGCCTAAAGAAATAAATTGCATTACATTTACTATTATTCTTCAAAATCCCCATTATGGATAATTTGTTAACACTAAAGTTTATTTGTTTTGTCTTTGACTTGATTTAAACTATGATTTTTAGGGGTAATTGAATGTGTATGATATTAGAACTGACAATGGATACACTTGATTTGACCTTACCATTAGCAGCACTGTACAGTTGTTTCATTCTTGATGATAATTATTAGTAATGCATACCTTTTAGAGCATATAACAGCCTCAAACCCACCTTTTTTCAGGTTTTACTTACTAGTGAATTTACTACTCATAGTGAAACTGATCAATTCTAATTGTTTAGTAACCATGAATGCTAAGAGTTAGTTGTACTGATAAACAAGTGACTAACTCTTCTAATTAGATTTGGCGTTTAAATGTTTTTAATTTGGAAAATGTAATTCTCAGTGACTTGTTAATTGTTATGGTAATAAAATAATTGCATGTTGACATCGTGCTTAAAAGAAAATGTGTTGAAATTATTACTATTATTATTCATATTATTATTATTATTAATGTTATTGTTGTTGTTGTTGTTGTTGTTAGTTTTGCCATACAATTATTGCTGCTGCATCGAACAATATGATACTGGTTAGGTTGTGAATGTAGTCTTATGTAATCTCACATTCAACCATAAGGTGAGTTTAAACTGGTAATTCCTCAATTTGAACATGTTTCTGGATATTCCGTTTTATTACATTGAAAAATTTAAGAACATCAATGTTAGATGATGACTTTAGAGAAAGCAACGTAGCTGTTGTAGTCCATGTAATGCTTAAATTAAACGTTTTGCGTGTAAAAATTGAATAAAGATAAAGTTAATGTCAATAAGTCTCTACTTTTATAACAATTGTAACTCTTACAAAAGTGCATGGTATTTTATTTTATACATTGAAATAATAATACAACTATCTAAAGTATTCAACATATCATGGCTGTTTTGTATTTTATATCAAATTAATATTATGTTTATCGAATATAGATCCTGTCTTTAACTGCTCAAAGTTAATTATACAATAGCGTCACATTAAAACAAACAATTTAAATATATATTTGTAACAAAAAATACTAAGTGTTTAATGCTTGTTTAATTTTAGTTTTGATTACCATTATGAGGTAATTACCACGTTAATGTTGTGTTTAATTAATGTAATTTCTAACCGTAAACCAAACTTTTATAAAAAATAAAATTAAGCGCATAAATTAACAATAAATTAATTATTGCAAAAACTATATAAATTGCTTTATATTATTATTATTATTATTGTTATTATTATTATTATTATTATTATTATTATTATTATTATTATTATTATTATTATTATTATTATTATTATTATTATTATTATTATTATTATTATTATTATTATTATTATTATTAAGCTAGTTTATTATTCCTACGTAAAATATAAATATAAAATATAACTTTTTCATTATTTTATCTTTAAAAACAAGTATTTCTAAATATATACAGAATTAATTATGGAATACTTTATTTAGTTGATTATTGTGTTTGCACCATGCTTATTTTTAAAGCTAAAGGGTTTTGTATTAATAATTTTCTTAAATTCTAATATTTACTAAAAGTTATCCGGAAATCAATGTTAATTTAAATAATGTCTAAAATTTAACCTTTCTTTTTCAAAAGGGTTATTTACTAAATTAATTTGACCTCTATATATTGTTTTGTTAATTTTCATTGACCTATAATAATAATAGTTATTATTATTATTATTATTATTATTATATATTAACTATATTAATCGTAATGATAAATTAAAAAAGTTTTCTTTTAATAATTAGAATAATTTTTTTGGCACCATATTCAATGTGTTCTATATAATTTTTGTTTTTTTGTTTGTTCAGCATTTTTTACAGTCAAATGACAAAAACCTGACAACGTTAAACTTTATTTGATCGTCTACTAGTTAATGATATTGATTAAAGTGACAGAGCAGTTCATTATAAAAAGCACTGTGTCAAAACTGATGAAATAGGTTGCGTTGATCTTTTGCACATTATTCTCTCCATATAGGCTTGGACAAGGTAACAATATTGCAGTTTTAAAATTATACATAGGACTACCAACTATTGGTGCAGTTGGTTTTATGGACGGTATTTTAAACGAACAACTCATTAATAGTTTGTTAATTTTATACAATTTTATTCTGCCAGAATAGCAGAGAGTTGGTTTAATGCTAAACTTAAAACTGAGAAGGCACGGGTTTGATTTTTACTAACATCACAAAATGCAGGCTTTCATTTAGTTTCTCCAAATGTCTACTTACCGTAATACATTCACAACGTAAAAATTGAAATAAAATACTTTTGAATTAATTTATATAAATGATTCAATTGAAATTATTCTACTTTTTATCATATTCTTATTTGTACAAAAAGAATTTTTTTAACAATATCAGGGTTACAATTTAGCAAAATTAACCGTACCCTGTGTGCGTCTGTGTTGCTAAGGCTGGTTTCATTTATCCATTCCTTTTAATTAGCCTTATGTTCTTTTTAGTTGTAATTTACAATTACCAATAAAATTATCACATTTTTCTAATTTATTTTCAAATGCAATATTGGTTTGAGGTTTCCAACACCCAATTTCTTACATTTCCTTCTTGTGACATTGAAAACATTATTTTTTAGAAAATAAACTATGTATATAATAGACTAGTGGCAGCCTTTGCCATCAATCATTGAGTTTATATTTTTTATTCAAACACGTGTCTTATTGCAATCCTTTGTCTCTCTGCGTGTGTGTGCCTGTCTACATTCTTTTTATTTCCACTTATCCCATTTCATCAAATTATGCATCTCATTATAAATGAAACTAGTTTTTTAACGTGTTAAATAAATTATATTATAGTCTTGGCATAAATCATGTAGGAAAAGACACAAAAATCAAATTGTGGCGTTTAGAAATGCCAAGTTAAGATTGACAGTTGGAATTTTTATGATTCATTTATTTATTTATTTATTTATTTATTAGATGAGTGTGACATATATTTTTATACCTGTTAACTATTAATCTACTTATGACTCACATATAAAATATCACTTGGTTTATACTTTTTTGGCGCTCAGTTATATCTTGTGTGATATGTCTTGTGTTTATTTGCTATTTGAAACAAAAATCGTATCATTGAAAGTTGACCACCACACATAAACAATTATTGTCAACTGATGTTTATTTATTTGCATATTTGTTTCTTTCTCCTCCTATTAAATGAAAATCCATTTGTACTTTGAATAAATACTTTGATATTTTACTAAGTTTGCTGTGTCTGAACGTATGTGTATGACTTACTTATTTCGGAATTTATTTAATAATAAATTCAAATTTTATTAATTATTATAACTTGACTTGATAAACTATACAATAAGAAGACGTTATAAACAAACTGTTTGAATAAAAGTTATAAATTTAATTTGGTAGATAATTTAATTTTTTTTAAACTATTTTTTTAATCGAAATGATTTGTTTATGATAGGGCTGTTTACTATTATTTTTTGCAATACTATAAATCAATATATTTGTATATAATTTGTTAGATAGCTCTAATTTCATAAATATTTATTCCTGGATGTTATATTAATGTACATAAAGATCACGTTGAATAAAATACATTAATTCTATCTTGATAGCAGAAAATTACCGATTTTTTAAACTTGAATGACATAATAGAAAATAACATAGATTTTAATAATTAAAACTATAATTTCGGGATCTGGCTGCATGAAGTTTAAATCTCGTGTTCAGATTTGGAAAAATTAACAGTACTATATTTTTTCAAAAAGGGTTAGTTAGCGTTAGCCTTTGAACGACTACTTCTTTAACTGCCTTAAATGTTACTTTTATTAATGTATCCAAGGCTAAATAAATAACAACAGTTTGTGCTAAGTTTGTAGCAGTATATTAGGCACGCTGGATTTATGGCTAAATGAAGTTGGTTTTAAGTTTTATCATCACCAACACTAAACGCGGATTCTGCTCTAGGTTCTTACCATTTGTTTGTTTGGTAAATAATACTATTCATTTATTTAAAATTCTTTCACTGAAAAACATGGGACAACAAGATTGTTCTATGGAAATGTGCATTAAATTTTCGACTTTGAAGATTGCGTACATTAAAGACTTAAATTCTATTCGGATTTTGCTGAATCCTGTCATCGAAATTATGTTACTTTCACTTCTATAGCGTAGTTTAATGAAATGCTGTTTTCTTGCTGTTTCTTTACCAATATGGTTTTAACAGAGGCCGGTCCCAAGTCCGGCTGAGAAAGAAGGAGAGTTTAAGCGCAGGGATGAATAGTGTTTGTCGTTAATTATACAATTATATATATATATATATATATATATATATATATATATATATATATATATATTCTATTTAATAATATTAATGAAGTCTTTATAGACTCCATTTTAACTTTAAATAAGTTTATTTTGTTATTCTTACTTAATCATACAGTATAAAGAATTGTAGCTATATTTTTATGTTGTTTATACAAAAAATAATTAATTATGTTTTATTTTATAATATTAAAACTATTATTCTGTTTACTAGTTTATAGTATGCGTAAAGTAACAATTGGTTTACATTTTTTATAATTCCTTAATTCGACATAGTTAGTCTAAGTGTTTATTTTAATTGTATATGTAACATTTAAAATAATTAAATCAAATTTGTTACATTTGTTTCATTATTTTAATAATAAAAATCTATTATTATTTGGGACATTTTATGTAAATAGTTGAAGATATATTAAAAAAATAACCCAATATTAAGCTAACAAAAAGTGTGATAGATTATTTTAAAAATCGCTCTCAATAAAAAAAAAATCTTTATACGTTTTAGGCAACAAATTATATATTTTTTTAAGAACTCATTCATTATAAATTAATAATATTATCTGGCGCATGTATGTTTGTTTATATAAGCAAAAGTAATTTTGTTTTTAAAATTATAGGAGCGTATTCATTTTACTTAGTTTATTTGACTATACATAACTACTATTTATTCGAAAGCCCAAAAAACAAAATCAATTAACTAATTGAAATTAATAAACATTTATGTTATTGCAAAGTATCTACTTGGTTAAAAAGAAACCCAATTAGTATCAGTTAAAACAAAAATGGGAAAATATAATCTCTATTTACAGCGTCCTGTGCACTTACTGTAATAGGCTTATATTTGCAAGTATCTAAAATGTTAATCAAAACAGATGACTGTTTTGCACAGATAATAACTGGACATTATATTCGAGGTGGATTTATAAAGAATTCTATTTTCTCTATTTGATGATGAAGTGCATTATTTAATCATTTAAAAATACTTTGCAACGAGTTTCATGTTTAATATTTAATCAATTTAATATAGATATAGATAAATGTTGTCTATTTTAATGTACATGTAAATTTAAACAATTATACAGATCATTTGGGGTTTTCACATGGGTAGACAAGCAAGTAAATTTTTTTCTTGCATTTTATCAATACATATAATGATGCATCTACAGAAAGATCTATGTTATTATGTATCTTTTCACTTAGTTGACAATATATATATATATATATATAATTCTGTTTAATATAAATTTTGCGAAGTATGACCGACAATAATAGACAGATAGAAATAGTAATTGTAGTTAATTGTTAGTCACTATATACATACTGTATATACATAGGATACACTTATCTATCTAAATATCTTTGTGATATTTCAAAAAAGTATGTTATATTATATCTACTAAATATGTATCTATAGACATTAAATTGAAATTTACATAAAGTAGAGACAACTGGACAATTGGAAATACAATACGATTGATTTTGACAAGCGTTGTATCAATTTTAGTTATTATTTATTCTTGCTATTATTATTATTATTATTAGTAGTAGTAGTAGTAGTAGTAGTAGTAGTAATATTATTAACATTAGTATTATTATTATGAATAGCAAGTATTATTAGTATTATTAATAGCAGTAGTATTGTTATTAAAATAACAATACATTTGATTTTCATATTTTTCAAACTTTAAAATTGAATAGAACTCGTTTTTTTATTTAAACAAATCATGAAGTTAATTTAAAACATTTGCTAGTCATATCCAAATATCAATAATGGAATTTGTTGACGTACATATTATAATTAATTCTAGTTTTTTTTAGTGTGACAACAGAAAATTGTATTTTATGCTAAATGTTTTATTGTACGTTTATGTTCTTTGTGCCTTGTTTATTTTTAAATCAACATTGTTTGATAACTGATAATATTTATACATAACGGGATTTTAATGAAACACTCATTTTATATTAATTTTATGGTATAAGTGGTCATAGGTTAGTAGTAAAAGTTGTAGCCTTTGGTTTGAATGGTGTGTGCTTTGAAGCACCTTAGCAGCTATTCACTTCTAGGCTGGCATAAGCAGCTTTAGTTGAGCCAAGATAGTCAATCTAGAGTTTCTATTCAGGAAGATCAACGATTGGTTGATTAGTGAAATTTATAACTTTTGCACTAAACGATTTTCGTTATTATTATTACTAATAATGCTGTATTATTTTTCTATAGTAATATTGTGTTGTTAATATAAGTATTATTATTATTATTATTATTATTATTATTATTATTATTATTATTATTATTATTATTATTATTTATATAATATTTTACCTTGTCGGGAGAATATGAATGGAGTTTTAATGATTTTAACAGATATTTTCACATCTAGTTATGCAATTCTAAAATTCTAATAAATTACCTTTAAATTTTTAACGAAACTAAGCGTTACTTTCTTTAAAACAAACATATACATATTGAAAATAACTAAAAAGCCTTAATTTTTATTTTTGTAAATCATAACTGTATTATGTAATAATTATACGTTTACTTATGTCTTTGCGCATATGATTATTTATTTGTTTGTTTGTTTGTTGTTACTTGAATATTTCAAGAAAAACATGTTTGACCAAGTGGACATTTAGCAAAGCTAAACTGGGGCCCACATTTAATTTCGGTAGGGTAACTCCTACATACATTTGAGTACATTTGCTGTACCAGTGGATCATTTCGGCATATTAAAAATGCATGTTCAAATTTCAATGTAACATAACGATAATGATTTCAATTTAGTTAGTAACATAGTCTGTCTTGTTGAGTCATTTGAAACAACTTCCCTTCTTTGTTTTATAAGCCAAAATATTATAATATATATAACAGATTATATGGGTTCTTGATCAATGGGTAGTATCAAGTTAATAGTGAGATCGTTTACAAAAATTGACAATGCATCCTGATGCTTGTCAAGGTTGTTTACCTTTGCCAAATGGTTACATGCGATATTGATTTACTTGGCGTCTATGCTTGCAGCTATTCATGAAACTAGAAGCACAACTATGTGATCAAGCACTTGATCCTTGTTACATTTAAAATATTATTCCAGAATGCACTACGAGAAGGTACAGAGTTAGATGTATCATTGTCGCTAGAGAACATTTCTTAAGTTACAAAGATTGTTATTAACAAACCCTACATGAACCAAAGTACATCATATTATTATTATATGTATTCTAAAAGGATTTATTTGAAATTTGGATAAACGTAGTATAGCTAAAATTATTTTAATGTTTCTAAAGTTGTATTATTATTTGCGCATTATTTTACATCAATTTGTCCGTACATTAAGAGGGCATTGATTTTGCCATGTTTTAAACTCTGATGAGATAGTCAAGATAACAATGTATTACTAAACAGAAAGAATTAAATTATTCATAGTAAACATATTTTGCACAAATAAAGCTTTTACACGAACAGCAACATTATTATTATTATTATTATTATTATTATTATTATTATTATTATTATTATTATTATTATTATTATTATTATTATTACGATTATATTTGAATACGTAATTTAATTGAAACACATGTTTGTTTGTAGTACACACCTTATCAACACATACGTCAGTGTTACTTCTTTAAAATGCATTAAAGGTTTGATATTAATAATTATATAAAATTATTTTCTACACATCCATCATTATTAGTTTTCACTTTGCCCATTTGGGTAACACAAAAAATAGTTAATTCCAATTTGCAATTTGTGCATATCCAGTGTATGACCTTGTTGTGTTAAATTTGTTTTGGCTTTTCCATTCAATTTGTATATCTTAATTTATTTATTAAATAAATATAATGGACAAAAGCAATATATTCTAATAGCAAATAGGTTATCAAATATTGTAGATTGTTTTAACTGTGCAAAAATAATATTTTTGGTAGCAAGAATGATTCAATCTAATAAATAATTGGGCTTGCTTTATTTATTTTTGTTTGATTGCTGGTTGAAGTTGTTAATTTTAAGCTGGACCGTCAACTTGAAAACAAGGCGATAACTGTTTGCTAAGATTTTTAAAAATAAACTACCCTAAACTGTTTTTTCAATATTTATTACATTTTGAAAATAGGACAAACCTAATTTAAAGTTTCCAATAGTGTCTAAATAATAATTATGGAAAAAAAGATAAATTATCTGTATTGTGAAACGGGCTGCTTTTTGTTTTGACTATATTTTGCAAGTTGAACATATCTACTGTTATGGCTTGATCCAATCTAATGGTACATATGACATCTATCAATCAATCCAGTGAAAAAACGATTAGGCTGACTTTATCGCATGCACGTTTTATGCAAGTCAGTCATTTATTTTATTTGACAGCCAGATGGAATGAAAGGGGGTAAATTATTATCTAATCACAATAAATTTATACATTTGTGAATTGTTTTTTTCTAATTGAATAATAAGAAAAATGGTAATATATATATATATATATATATATATATATATATATATATATATATATATATAATACAAATAGTTTGTGACATTTTCTATTTTAATAAACATTTAATTTAGTTGAGTGTTTATATTAGTTTTAATCGTTTAGTAGAATTGATAGAAATTTAACTTCTACAAAGCAACATTAATTTATGTAAATAAATTTATAAAACAATGTAATATGTTAGTTTAAAATTTCTAAAATATTTTTATAAATAAACGAAAAATGTATTTAATATAAATGTAGATAATATAATAATTAACTCATTATAAGAATTACAGTATATATATATATATATATATATATATATATAACTTAAAATGACTAAACAGATAAAGCATCTGCAATGTGGATCAAACATTACCATACCTGACTTTAAAATACCTATTTGAGAAACTTAACATGATTTTGAGTTTTTCAAATAAAGAGAGAATGGTTAAATATGTCAAGAGTATATTTATCCATATTATTGTATTAATTATATGTATTTTCATTTTAGTGTTATAGAAATAACAGTATTTTTATATGTGCAGAAATTGTGCTGGTTGTTTAAAAATATATGTGAAAATATAAAGAACCAACATTCATTTTTAAAATCTTAATAAGGTATTTCAATTCGCATCCTCACATGTAAATGACTTTAAAAATTGGTTTTTAGACTCTTACTTATTTATTCAAATTATATTATTTTTATTTTTATTGTGCGTTAAATCTTATCATTTTTAGCTTAAAACAATATTTTTTCAAATCTTAATTGATATAGGAAAACTAACTTTTTAGTAATACTCACTTTTATTTGGACAAAACGTTGTTTGCTATTTTGGTTTAATATTTAATATTATTTTTAGAACAATATACTTCTAGTTTAACGTAACTTTATGATAGTAGAATTAGTGTTAATAACAATGTAATTATAAGTTAACTAAGCAAACTTGCGTATAACATTACAAAATGGACAAATAATAAAATAAATATATATTAAAATTAAGCGTAAGTTAAACGCCTTTAGCAGATGTATAAAAAAAATGTATTTCCATGTCTCTGTTACATTTTATGTTTGTAATGTAGAAAAATATTTCCAACTTTTATTCATCCTTGCTTTACAATTTTGCCAAAATTTTAATATTAATTTACAATACTTTTGTTTTCAATAATTATCTCAATGCCATCAAATACAAAATAAACATAATATACATTAATAGTCATAATAATAGCAGCTAAAACATTTAACCATCATTATAACTTATTTTACTGTATTAAATTTTAAGTTTTTTGTTTATTCTCAATGCAATTGTGCGTCTTATCATTAACATCATAATTGTCGTTAAATTGTAAGTCCCAATGATTTTGTTTGTCAATATTGTGAAATATGCATCATTAGTATCGACGCGTGTTCTATTGTTACCATTTCAGTTAACCTTTACAATCTTTTTTGTTTGTTTCACGAGTTCTTTTTCCATTTTACCATATTTATTTATTTATTTATTTTTTCTTTATTGCTTATCTATGCAATCTGCTTTTTATACATATGTATTTGCGTGTGTTTACGGAAAACAGCTACAAAACATCATTTTTTTCCTATATATAAACATGGTTATCTGGTATGTACATTGATATTATTTTGATATTATGTCCTTAATTCCATTATTTGCATACTATGCCTACCAAATTAAAGCTTTTAACGAGGTCAGTGTTAATGAGATGATGAGAGATTCAAAATTAATATTAGATTGATTGTGATTATTTTGCATTTTTTAATGCAATACATTTAATGAATGTTGAGAGTTTTGTGCATTTTATTTAGATTGACATTTGTTTAAACATGTGAAAACACAATTTTCTATATTGAAAGCCTAGTTGCGTTTGGTTTCCTCAAGATATCCACTTGCTAAACAATGTTGACTGTAAATGCTTAAGCCAAATAATAAATAAATAAATGCACCCGAGTGGCAGGGGTAGCCAAAGCCATCGAGTCGAAATTTGATGGGCACATATTTTGAGTTCCACTACCGGTACTTAGTGCGAGCTCCCGTTTTACTTTGCTAATTGTCCATTTAAGGAATAAAAATCAAATGATTGAAATCAATTAAAAATTAAGTAATTGTATTTTTTCCTATATTATTTTGTCTAGCACTACTGTGTAACGTTTGGCTAGTTAATTTTTATTATATTTTTTGTGCTTGTTGAAATTATTTTGTTTATTTTTGTGTCTATTGTTTATACTTTAAACTATTTATTTTAACAAACGCCGTTGCGTCCACACTTTATTTGTGCCAAAAGGTTTTAGAGTCAGAAAAATGAGTTGTATACAAATGACTGTAAATGATATTCTTGTTAGTTATTATTATTAAATTAAAATTTTTAATCGAAAAAAGAATTGTTTTAATCTATTACATAAAATGCAATTGAAATGCTAAAATTGAACCAATCTAGATAGTCCATATATATATATATATATATATATATATATATATGAATCACTGCAATGAACATGAACACATTGAATATTTAAAATGCAAACAGGCGACAATTGCACATTCACAAACAAAGTTACATACATTATCGTCAAACTTATTTAATTTTCATGAATACATCTATTTGTGATAAAACGATCTTCATCACTGTCATGATTATCATCATTACTATTAGGCTTTTGGTCATTGTTTTATTTACTTTGTGCAAAATTTGTAATTTATCTTTTGTTTTTTCATTTACATTTTATTTTAACCATTATTGCTGTTGATGGATATATATATATATATATATATATATATTATATTTCCATTTTGTGAAATTGAATAAATATTCCGTTATTTGGAGAATCTATACGTAGATTTTTAATATTTCGCTTTAAAATACTGTGGTTATATACACACACATAGATATTTATATATGTAGGCCTCCCAAATAGTGTACTGATGATTGTCATACATGTGTCTATCAAATAAATTTTCCAAATTTTCCATTACGGCTTTATTTTAATCAGAGTTATAGTAATGATAAACATCTGTCATTGTTTATTTATTTATTTATTTTTATTTATTTATTTATTGAGTGCCACACACGCATTTGCATAAATTGGCAGGTATACGTTTTATTCTATACACAATTTAGTTGTTGCTTGCTGTCTTCAGTTATGGCATTGTATTTGTAGTTTACTATGGTAACATATGCATGTATAAATATGGGCTATTGTAGCCGTCAAACATTTCGCATAAAATTATCCCCCAAGTACTAATTATATTTACAGTTAAATAATAACTGACTACTAATAAAAAACTTTTTTTCTTGTAAATAAGAAACATTTATAATTTCAATACTTGTGTTTTTTTTCCAACTTGTCTTACAGTCCAATTTATCTGCGTGGAAATGCAATAATTATTTTTGTAAAAAAAAGTATTTAAATTACAAGTAGATATTTTTTAAATTGGATAAGTACTTTCTGTATAAAACAAATATGTTTAGAATTTAAATTTACAATTTCTAGTTAATTAGAAAATAAGAAATGATTGATACTTTAAACTTTATATATATTTGTTCACATGTAATAATTATAATAAAAAGTAGTAAAAGTTATTACATTTAAAAAACATTTTAAATTGTTTTATTTAATAAATTTAAGTTAATCATTTTTTAAAAAACATTTTTTGTGGTAATTCAAATAGAAAACTATATCTTCTTTTAATTGTTTTTTGCTATAAGTGTGTGTGTGTGGTGCTTATGAATTGGCATAATAAATATATCAAAACAAATAATTATGGCATAGTGACAAAATAAGTACGGTTTTTAGATCCAATATTTTCGCATCCAGTTCCAAGTCGAGTTGAGTAGGGAGGAGGCCTAAGATGGAAAATTAGCAACATAGTGTTAAAGAATGAACGAAATGGCGCTATTTCGGAAAATTACGGGAAATAATTGAAAACAAAGTTCCGATAACAGGAATAAGTAAAATCCGCAAGGAAGTTTCATCTTTGATAGCTATCGTTTTTGTGCTAACAGTTGTAGTAAAATAACATGAACTAATCGTTTTGTTCAAAATGTAAAGATTTTGTAATCATAATAATCATAATTATTATTATTATTATCATGATTATCCTTATTGTTATTATTATTACTATTATTATAACATGTATTAAGCGAATAATAATATATATATAACTCGTTCATGCTGTCATTTATTTAAGAAGCAAAATATATATAATGAGCCGGTGTCTCAGTTGGTTATGCTCATGATCACTTTGAGCAAAAACTGAATTGGGAAGCTATTTAACAAGAACATTTATTGATTGTTTAACAACTTAAAAAGTTTGTTTGTTTTTATCAACTCAACTGTTGAAAATAGCAAAAATGTAGAACTCAAGTTTAGTAACCTGACCTGTTTGAAACATTACTGTTCAAGAGATAACAAGAGAACACTGTTCCATACGGAAATGGAAGCATGATTCCTACTCCATCGTCTACCAAAATATTAACTCAAAGTCAGTCTTTGACATGCACGATTCTCATCAACTGTATATTTACATGGAACAATCCATTTGTACTTTTGTTAGAAAAAGAATACTAACATTTTTTAAATATATATTAATTAATTGCAAGTCTAAATTGTTTATCTATACGTGGCAAATGAGACAACAATGATGTACACTATTTATGATAAACTAGGTGGTTTTTATTAACATTTTAATTGTTTTCTTTCCTCTATTATTTTAAAAAATTAGTATTGCATTGGGTGATTGTTACAACATATATATATATATATATACGCACAAACAATTTTGTATAAATCTTATAATCTACATTGAATAACTCTAGAGATTTTGTTTCAAAAGTTGCATTTATCTAAACATAATTATAATAATGATTTAGCAATATGGAAAAAATTATCTTAACTTTTTGCAACAAATTATCAAAGATTTTAGGGGATTTAAAACTGCCAAGAACATTTTATTTTTTATCTGTTTCATTTAACATTTAACAAATGACAAAATATTTTGTAGTTAAAAAATAACAATTTTGATTCGCTAAAATTTATTTGGTTGTGTTCAAGTTGTTTCACTTGTACATCGAATGTCCTACAGTTTGCAAAACTGGATGTATATTTGAATGTGCTTTCAATGCGTTTCACTGTTAATTTGTACAGTAAAAGTTAATTTTGTTACTTCTATTATATATATATATATATATATATATATATATATATATATTTGTCATGTATCATCTCATAATTTACTATTTTGTACTGCTTTTGTGCAGTTTTTTATTTCCATTTTAAACTCTTGTTTAACACATGTATGAACATGCACGTTGTTGTACATAGTAATAGTTCGTTTACGTTACTACTACTACTACTATTACTGTTATTATTATTATTATTATTACTACTACTACTACTAGTACTACTACTACTACAAATAATAATAATAATAATAATAATAATGTTATTGTTGTTGTTGTAATTTCTTACAATCAAAAGAGCACGAAGAAAAAGAATGTTTTAATGCAGAAATACTTTTTCCAAAAGTGAACATTTAGTCTTAATATTTATCTCAGTTTAGTTTTGTCCAGTTTAATATTCTTTATTTTATAATGCTTATATGTTTTATTCCAAATCTATTTGTCTTGGTCTTCAAACAACATTAAACCATTTTTTTTATTTAATTTTTATAATACCGTATGCAGTATACTTAAACAAATTCCTCTTACGATTTCATTGTTGGTAATGTGATTGCACCAAGTAATTTTAATAATATTTTTAAAACATTGTTTATTTCCAAACTTTATTTGCATACAAGGTTGTACAGATGACACAAAATACATGCAAATACAGTTTAGTAATTAGGTGTACGGAAGTACGGAAGTACATAACCCTGTTACTTCTACCATCTTAGTTTTACATCAATTTCGGTTTTTCCGTTTTTTACTCAGTGTTGCCTATTATTTTATTATAATACGGACACGTTATTCTTAGTAATAGATTTATTTTCTTTTAAATATAACAATACAATAATGAATAGAATAAAAACAATTTACCCAAAAAGATGTAAAGGAAATGGGAGTGGCATTTTGTATCTAGTTATATTACTGGTAGTACATATACTTCACACATTTACACTGACCAAAAGTATACAACTCTAAGCAGGGTCAAAAGGTGTTAAAAAAAACCAATGAATAAATAAATTGTATTTGTTTAAATTCCATCTTTAGCATTTTAAAAATCTAAATTTTTGTTCAATTCTCTATAATATAGATATTTTAGATACAATAAATAACAATTATTTATTATTATTATTATTATTATTATTATTATTATTATTATTATTATTATTGGCGGTACTGGTGGTGGCGGTACTGGAATCCATGCCTATCGACGTGCAATTCCAGCGCTGCATTACTGGACCACCTTGATGACTAATTTGATGATTTTGTTCTTGCTTATGTTGTAATTATGTTCAATTTAGGCCCAACGCTTTTGCATTTTCATGTTTTGATCAGGTAGTTGGCATAATTAAATTGTGTTTATTGGGCTGTTTAGTGCAGTTTAGGTGTACAAAATATGAGTAAACAAGTTACAGTTATTTTCGAGTTACATTATAGAACAAATACATTTCTTATTCAAAAATAATTATATCTAATAAAATAGAAAAAAATAATATCTATCAACAAACATGCGGTAGAGTAGTTAAACGATTTGGCAAGCAAATATATTATCTAACTTGTACTAATATGTATGTTACATTGTAACAAAGTTCAAACATTAAAAAACTTTAATGTTTCAAATTAAATTTTGGTTTATCTATAAATAAAATTGGAAGAAAATAATGTTGATAGAACATTTTTGATAAAGTTTTGCAATATACGATGTTGGGTTATGTGTGTACAACTATGATAGAAGATAATTTATAACAATAGGTTAAGATTAAAACTGCTTAGAATTTAAGCAATTTTATTATTCACTACTATTCAACCATGACACCTTATACAAAGTCCACTAAATGCAACATAAGCCCCATTTGTCTTGATTTAATACATATTTTATGATGTAAAACAACTGGACACACGCATGTATTTGCACGCACGCGTTATTTTCAACAAGTCATAATGTTCATAATAATAATCATTTATTCGCGTACAACAAATAAAACACAATTTTTAATTTATTACTATTATTATTATTATTAATAATAATAATATTATTATCTTTCTACTATTTTCCTGTATGATCCTGCCATAAGTTTGTTCATTTATTTGCAAACACCACTTGTTTTATAATAAGACTAATTTTATTTAATCACAAGTAACCTTTTTCTCTTTATGCATGCATTTGTTAGTTTTTTGCGTAGGGACGAATAATACCAAAAAATTCTAAGCTCTTTCCACATCATCTACTCAAAACGTTATAAACGTTATGCGTGATGGTGCGTGTTTAATTTTTTCTTTTTAAATGACGATAAACAATTTTTTTACAAAAAACTGTTTTATCAGCCCTCACTTTTTGCTATTTCCAATTCATATTCAATGTTGTGAAAAAAACCTGTCAAATTTGACGAATAACTTTTGTTTGTTATGCCTCAATAAATAAATGTATGATATTATATCTGTTAAAATCGACATCTTTCTCAATTTAAAAAATCATGAAAAAGTTAATTGTATGCGTGTGCGTGCGTGTGCGATCTAAGATTATTTCATTTTGTTTACTATACGTATATATTTATATATTTTTTTCTTCTTTTTATCCAACTTGTGATTGACAAGTGTTTGTGATAAGACTAATTAAAAGCAATTAATAATTGTATTTTAGCATCACAATGGCGTTTTTCTTATTCATTTATATTTGTCAAGCACTTGATTCTAAGTAAGTATTGTTTTCTTTTTGCATGTTTCTCAAAAAGAAGTTGAATGAAACAATAACAACAACAACAATACAAGTGGAAAAGGGAAGAAAATGTGAATAAAACTGATAGTTTTGAGTTGAAAATGAAGCAAAATGCTTTTTTTATTAATATTCCAGAATTGTTGCAACCTGGATAAAGTGACGAGTGTAAGATTTGAACTGTGAGGATTGAATAGTTGTTTGTGATTTGTGGTAGTGATGTGGGAGGCGAGAATGGATAGAAAGGCGCTTATCAACAAACTGATTGTTGGGGCAGAAAAAATTAGATCTTATATTAAATATTTTTTGATTGTTGTTTTTTCTTCAAACAGTAATTTAATAATATGAGGGCTGTTTCTTTTTTATCTATCATTTATTGCAACCATATTGTATTTAGACTTGAATAAGTCCTTTTATTGATAACAACACTGCATGAATGCTTCAGTTTTTGAGCAAGTGCAATTTTAAGTGAAATTAAATGAAGGCCCGTATTTAGTGCCGGTGGTAGCACTCAAACCGAGGCTCACCCAGTTGGGAGTCTAATACTTTTGTCACTTTCGCCGCTTCCGCAGAACGATGAAAACTACGATATTTGCTATGATTTGTCAAAAATACTTAAAACTGTAACGAGTTGTTCGATTTTTAGCATGTCTAGTGACATGACTTAGTAGATTGAGTACTGTTGTTGAGATCAGGAGTTTTAGTGTTCAATATTTACTTCATAACTACGCTTGGACATAAGAACAGTTTTAAGTTCAAATATGTTCAAGTAGCTGACTGGTTAATGTTTTAGGCTATCAGATTTTAAGTTTGAATTAATATGGGTTCGAATTTCATGTCTAAGACGATTTTATAAAGGTTGTTAGCATCTGGAAATTGTGAACTCTGTAGCCTGTTGCCACAATACCTTGTCTATGTCATTAAATTAATAGCTTAGCTTTTTATAAAGATGTGACTAGAGAATAGTTGGTTTTTGTATTTAATGAAAATTATGATAATTATAGTTTTATGTAGTACTATATTTGAGTTGTTTTCTCCAATGTAAAGTTAAGTTTGTGTATTGGAATACGTTTTCAAACTTTTCGTTTTTATTGTACATTAAAAATTCAATATTGTGTATCCGATTACTTAGTTTTTCTAATAGTACAAAAATGGAGAATACTTTTTCAATTACACCAAAATATTAATTTATTTTTTTTCATTTACTGACCATATTATATTGGGTTTTAAAAACAACTTTAGTTGTTTAAATTCAGTCATTTTATATAACTGATTTACTTTAAATTAGCTTAAATAAATTAAAAGAGATAAGTAGCGTGTGCGTGTGTGAGAGTATACTTTTTCTGATTGTTTTTCTTAGATTTTAGATTTTTCTTTCATAAAATATACTTATCAATATTATATATATACATATATATATTGATAAGTGTATTTTATATTTCCTTTTCATAAACTTGCACTTTTATTTTAATCTATCAAAATAAGTAATTTTATCATGTTAGCTTTCTTGCATCTTATGTCCAACAAATTAGTAATAATAAATGTCAACAACCTTTTATTTGACTAAACAAAAAGCTACATCTATAGACAATGTAAAATGTTACTCTGTTTTATTATTATTATTATTATTATTATTATTTTCAATAACAAAGATGGAAGTTTTCAAGTTTTAATATTTTGAATATCATGTATTCAATGACTTGATATTATTAGTGATTAGAGCATTTAATTTTATGTTTTGTTTCTTAATGGGGCTTACTCAGCTCCAGTACTGACATTTTTACGAATTGGCAAGACTAACAACGTTTTGATTTATTGTGGTTGTGTCACGTGTTGAATAAAAATGACATTACCTTTACAGTTAGTAGTACTTCTTGACATGTTTTAAATGTAGTCACGTTGACTAGTTTAAATCATACAGATTGTAATAAAAGCTGTCATTGCTCATTCCAGTTGTACAAAAGTTCTAACAATATAGTTGTCCATTTTTGCTTAACAACAAATTATTTTTCCGTTTTTTGTAATGCATTGTACGTGTTAACTTTATTTTTTATTTGGTTTTTATTACATGAATGCTTAACAAGATGTACATTTTTTAGCAAACTTCTACACGCTGAAGGATTTGCATTGATTGTAGGTCGCAGAACGTTGAATCGATGAGCATTCGACTATAAGTGTAGCACTTTAACCATTTGCTTCAATGTGGAAAAAGACTTTTTCTAAAATTGTTCGACTTAATTTTGTAAAGTAAGCTGACACATTTTATAATTTGATAATAATCATATCTTCAATCAAATACTATTTTTCAATTTTTCCCATTACTTAGAATTATTCGAGTGATGAAAACTTTTTTTTTAATATTTCAATCTAGCCTGTGTGTTTTTAAGTTTGCTAAATGACTTAAAAACAAATATCTTTTTCATTTCTTAATGCTGAAAATAGTTGTAACAATTTTTAATTAATTATTACACACAATATATATATATATATATATATATATATATATATATGAAACAAAATAATCCACTGCGTATGCACGCGACTAGGATTGCATCAAATCTTTTGCTCAACTGTGTCAATAAATATTTTATTTATTTACTAACATAATATAACGTATTGTGTGACTAAAAGTGTTTAAACCCGACCCCTTGTCCTACATACATATATACATATATATATATATATATATATATATATATATATATATATATATATATATATATATATATATATATATATATATATATATACAGTCCAAATCTATTTGGAATATCTTTTCTCCAATTTATCCATATATCTTTATTTAGCTTCAATATGAATTTTTTATAAACTTTTGAATATTTATCAGGCAATACAAGTGAAAAGATTTATGAACTTGTACTCTTTTCTCGTAGTTGTCATATGGACGTGTCACACACACATACACACGTACACATTAGGTCGTGTTATTTATTATCCCAAACAGATAAGTTTTGAAAGCTAGCAACACATTAATTACACTTAACTTCAATTCAAACAGTATGTCAATGTTATTATGGATTAAACAGCGATTATCATAATCATAAGTTATTATAAAGACAATAATTATTATTCATATTTAATAACACACGTATAACATTTGGTTAAGTGGGTGGATTCGTTTCTCTTTGTTGTTGTTGTTGTTGTTGTTGTTTCTACCCACCCCTCCCTCATCTCAAAACCATATAATTCTCAACCCTTTATGCAGTTATAAAGATATGTATTTCATAATCACACACTCTTGTTAAACAATTTACTTGTGCGGGGATAGAAAGTTTGATATTTTTTTCTGTCACTTTTTTGCATTTTCCCCCAAATTTGTCCATTTTCTGCATTGTCTACTTAATTTGTTTTGCCATTTTTTCGTGTGTTATTCATTTTTGGCGTTGTAACTTTGTGGCTAATTGTATGCTTCTTTTTAATGTGGGACAGGATAAATTCAATTCAAAATAAAAATTTATAAATATTTAATCGTTTTAAGTTATTTGATAAAATGATTCTATTTTGATGCCAAGATTACGACTATAGTAATTATATTGGACAATTTTTGTTTTAATTTTTTTCAATCACTGCTCAACGTTGTTTTTCAATATAAACGTCAAATATGTGCGGGGTTGGCAGAATTGGTAGAACACTAAACTAGAAACTGGTTAGGTATAGACTCGAAACCCATTACTGCTTTTAACTGTGGTCCCCTGTTTGGTTTTATTAAATGTTTATTTGTTGAAAAACTTTTCCTATAAGACATTCAAGTAACAACAACCAAAGAAAATAATAAATACTATTATTACCATTGATAACAATAATAATAATTACTATTATTATTATTATTATTACAAATGTTTTAACAATTTAACAACAAAATAAATTAGTTTTTGAAACAACTACAAAATATGTCAAATAACCAAAACATAAAATAGCGCCATTATTTACTAGATTAAATCGTTATGACTGCAAAATAAAATAAATAATATATGTTTAAGCAAGTAAATACGGCATGTTAGACAAATAAACAATGTGTTGTGACACATTAAACTATTTCTGACAAATAATAGCGAAAATGTATTACAACAGTACATTTTGGAGTAAAATTGTGCATGATTGACAGAAGTTGTTATAGGATTAGATTCAAAACTGGGTGGACATGTGTTCGAATCTTACTAACTGCAGTACATGCGGGTCTTTTTACAGGAAAATGTGTCAATCCCGTTAAATGTCCAAGTAATAAATTCTAAAAGCCATTTTTTAATTCAATTTATGTTAAAGTTTGAAACCGAAGTCAGCTTCAGATGTAAATAAAAATTTGTATTTGTTTTACAAAATGAGTAAATCGTTGATTTCAAATTTTTTAAATATTTATTACTTTGAATGTTTTACTAGAAACATCTTTCAGTAGTAGACATTTTAGCAAAGCCAAATGTGGGCCACCATTTTGGTACCGGTAGTGAGATTCAAACCCATGCTTACCGAGGTCCAACTCGAGCGCTGTACCGCTAGACCACCCCGGCATGATGATGATAATGATGCCCAGTTTCACAAAATAAAAATATTTTACAAATATTTTATGCATTATTTGGCAATTTTTAAGCACGTTAAATATAGTATTATTACTATTGATCTTTAGTAAGTATTTACCATAATTGTTTAAAAATAGTAATTTAGGAAACTTACTATTTGCAAAACGTTGAATTTTAATTTTAAAATATGGTTTATGCCAAAGGTATTAAATAATAATTGCAATCAATTACCAAATGCATGTATGTAATTTTTTCTTTACAAAAAGGTTGATTTTTTCTATCATAATCTTGTTTGGTATTTAAATTAACTTTTTATTTTTATTTTTTATTGTCTTATTTGTTTCATATTTGGTGTCACATTAATTGTTTTGACATGAAGGTTTCGGATTCAAAATGTTTTTTTACTATTTTACTTTTTATCGCCATGTAAATTAACATTACGCCTTTGTTAATTTAATTGTTTATTTTTAACTGATTAACAACTGAGGCTTTATTGTCAACTATTATTTAAGTAAAGCTTGAAGTAACTAGTACTAGTTATTTATTAATGAAAATGTTACGTTCATATCTAATTTCTCAAAGATATTGTAATTGATTTTGTACACTATATATATATATATATATATATATATATATATATATATATATATATATATATATATATATATATATCCCAAAATAGAATTACCAAGAGTTGCTTATAATGTGTAAAATTTGCATTTATATAGTAAATTAAGTTAATTAGCGTGTTATTATTACTTTTTTGAAGAAAATTACACCTTCATAATAAACTGGTGGATTTTATTAATAACATTTTTGGACTGAGCATTTTAAAGTTAGAGCAATAAATAACGGCTTATGATTTCTTTAAATATGTTTTCAAGTATTTTTTAAATAAAAAATAAAGATATTGTAATTATAACCCCTAAGGAAATTTCTCTATTTAGATTAAGACAGTACTATAACTAAATGAAATTTTATTTCCGGATAGTTGTTTTATAAAATTAATATTAATAACAAAGGAATAGTATTAAATAATATTAAGTATTTCTTAAATGAAAAAATATTTATTTAGAAATGCTTATTTTGAAATATATAAACAGTGAAAAAGTCATATTTCGTAGTTGACACCTGTATAAACGTAATTATGAAGTGCAATTTGCTAATTTTTTGCAATTCATTTGATACAATTTGTTCTCAATTTCTTTGTTTTAAAATGAAATTCTAAAAGCTAAAATTGAATATCTATTAAACACTGCACTAGTGTTGTAATTACTTCAAAATATTATTCAAAACAAAAATTAATAGGTTGTAAATAAACACAATTCCAATTGTTGACTATTACTTTTTCAATCACTATTAACTCATGTTTAGGTTTTTTTGTGTAAAACAATTTTCAAAATTTTAAATAGTAAACTTTATTTATAAGTTTTTTTTAATTATTAGATTTACAGTGAATAATATAAATTTCAATGTGATTTATATTAATGCACCGGTATATCACTTCTGTGAGTGTATTGAAGCTTCACTATTGGTACTAAATGACGATTTTTGTTTGGTTTTCTTTTAGATGTTCTTATGCTAAAAATGTTTCATAACCAATTGCATAGTATCAGTGGTTTGTTGATAAAACGTTAGCTGTAAATGTTAAGATTACTTTTTTCTGTAATTGTATTTTAAGTTTAAGTTCTTTTCAATATAAAAGGCGTTTTCATTTAAAACACTTTACACGTTTCATTTTTGTTTCATTTTATTCCGTCTCTTCCTTATTTAATTGTATTAAACGTTTTTTATTCTGTTAAATGTTTTTATTTTAAACTAAGTAATATATATATATATATATATATATATATATATATATATATATATATATATATATATATATACGTGCTATTATGTTAACGGGTCAATCAATGTATACATTATGAGATTTTAATTTCTTTAAAGAGAAATAATAACCTATTATTTTTATATATACCATATATATATATATATACCATATATATATATATATATATAATGTTTTAAAAATACTGTTGCTTGCATCTCACATTGCAATTAATGATTATTGAGGGCGGGGTTTTTTTCAAAATATAAACTGAATAAAAAGTAATTAGAAATTTCTTGAAGTAGGAGAAAATTGGAAAATAAAGGAAAAGTAAATAGTAGTTATTTATTTGTACCTAAATCTAAGACAAGCAAAAAATTTACTATTGTTTTTACCATTTAAATAAAATTTTTAAGTAAGTGTATATGTGTGTGTTTGATTAAAAATGAAAAGAAAAATAATTAAGGAGGATAAACATTTTTAATGCAGCAATTGTTATTTTATAATTAAAAAATAATTTACTTTTTTAATGTTTCTAAATTATTATGTTTTTGTATTTTACACATGAACGTTTTGTAAATATTGAATTGAATACTGCACTTTCTTTTTAATCTGCATTTTATTCTTTTATTGTTTTACGTAAACAATTTTTCAATACAAACCTAAGTAAATGAAGATCTAACTTTTGTAAAACTCTTATAAATCACATATAAATTTAGTGATTTATGTCACACTGACGTATTTTTAAACGACATGTAGATTATTTAACCTGTTTTTTAATTATAATAATAAGCAGTAGTGCTAAAAATGCTGCTTTTTATATAATTAAGTTTAAATTATTTAACAGAATAAATAGTCACTACATTAATTATGTGTTTAAAATTAAGACATATATATATATACTTTCAAAAATGTTAAGTAGAGAAGGTAGACGTCTGGATTCGAAACTGGGTGGATGTAGGTCCGAGTTTCATTATTGGCACAAATGCAGGTCTTTATTTGGTTTTACTACATATCTTTTTACTAAAAAATGTTTCCCACAAAACATTTAGATAGAAAAAACTGAAATAAATAAGCAAATACTTTGAAAAAATGTGCAATACCATTAATATCCTAAAAATTGAAATGTACAAGTGTCTTGATACTTCGGTATAATGGAATATGTAATTGCTTACAAATACTACTACCCGAAATTGAGCACTGTAATTAAAGTAGTATGTTGGAATTTTATAAAAAAAAACTTAATTGTTATGCAATAGTATTTATTATTATTTATTATGAAACTGTGAGACAATATTAGTTAATTTTTTAATTACTAATAAGCTTATTTTATTTGCAATTTTTATACTTTATATTTACATACAAAATAGGGATTTTTCTACATGATGACATGGTTACATTAATATTTGTAATTTAGTTATTTTCTTTGTTTTATGATTATATATATATATATATATATATACATATATATATATACATATATATATATATATATATATATACCACTACAGACGCCTAATATATTGCGGTAAATTTATACTTTTTAAAACTTTTTTTTCAGAAACTTTTGCATTGCATTTTTGCCCTAATTAATACTATATATATATATATATATATATATCAAGCTACAATCAAATTAGCAATCATTCAACAAATGACTGAATAGTTTTTCGGCATGTCAATGTTATTCTTATGAGTATTTAAAAAAATGTATTTTAATTTACATTTTTAGTGCTCGTAACAAAAAAATATATTGACCATGTATGTAGAAAAGTTAGGGGTTTGGTTGTTTTTTTAAAAAAATAATTATTTTCTTACGTTTGCTGAGTTTACCGGAAATTAATAAAGCATTATATATATATATATATATATATATATATATATGTCCACAATAACGCACATTGTTCTATTAGCGATTAACAAGTCAATTCTGCCAACTATTCAACAATTTTTGCAAAAAATCACAATGTTTACTTTTTTTAGCAAATTAATTTGCTAACATGTCTACTAATTCATTTGGGTTGACTGACTGGTTCTCTTTCCTGTCTCTTATTCATTTTTTCTTTTATGTGTGTGTATATGTGAGCGCGCATATCCAATTAGACATTGGAATTTCAAAAAATTATTATTAACGGTCAAAAATGATCTATAAAAATTTAAAGTTCGTCTTTTTCATCAACAAAAAAAAACAAAAAAATATTTATTAAGTAATACTTACGCACAAACAAAAAGTAGTAATAAAATAAATTGACATTTTTCTAATTACAATTTTTGGAAAAATGACTTTTCATGAGTTGTAAAAGTGTTTTTTTCCAGTTTACTTTTGTTTTTTAATTAATGCTTAAATGCTTTTGGTGTTACTGTGTTTTTGAAAATTAAACCGAATAATTGTTCACGAAATTGTTAAGTTAAAATTAATAAGTGCTTTTATTTAGGTGTATTTCGCTACAGTTGTAGCAAAAATTTAATTTTATACAAAATGTAACTTTTTTTTAATTATAACTTATTATTTTTAATTTCAATAAATGGAATTTGTTTTACATAACTACAATAGCAATGTAGATATTATTAAACATTGTATGTTGTAACTATATTACTATTATTAATATTATTATTATTACTATTATATGCCACCACATAGTGATATATAACTTAATAAACATTACTAAAATAAACAAAATATTTTGCGCAATTGTAAGTTTATATAAAAGCAAATATTATGCATTCTGATAGTGTTCATTTTGTAGTAATTTCAAAAAAGATCGGATTTAAAATGCAACTTGCTGCTGTTATTAATTCATTAATTTCTTTAAATAATCTAAATTTCAATATAGGTTTTTATATTTTGTGAAGCATTGGGGTCTCTTCATTATTTCAAATTAGAACTATTGGAAAACTTGAGTTTTGTAAATGAATTTATTACATATTTTTTTAAACATATATATATATATATATATATATATATATATATATATATATATATATATATATATATATATATATATATATATATATATATATATATATATATATAGTTACGATGATGTAAGGCAGTGTTTGTTGATAAATATTAATAGTAGTATACCAAGTTTTACAAAAATGTTGAATTATATTTAAACGTTTTCAAATAACCAAACACTAATTTACATTACAAACAAACAATCTTCAAAATTGATTAAAAATAATTATCTGTAGATTTTAATTGAATGTTTATATGATACACTTCATTGGTCTTTAAAAAAATTTAGGTGCACTTACTAATTTAAATTATAATTTAAAAAACACAAAATTTTTGATTTAAACCTTGTAAAACATGAGTTGAATAGGTACTTTACTTATTGTTGAATGAAATACACAACAACACGTTCACTCCATTTGTTCCAGACAGCCATTATGAGGTGTTTATTTATTTTAAGCTATTGGATGGACTTCATATATGCATGTTAATAAATAATAACACTTATTATTGGTCCTTTATAAAACGAACTAAATCCATTAAAGTACACAATAAAATTTTTGTTATTACGTTAGTTCAAAATGTGTTTTAAAATTGAAATAACATGTTAAATCCAGTCTTTAATCGAGAATGCATCTTTTTATCTATCAAAAAGTAATTTTTATCTAACAAATTATACATATTAAAATATTGTTCGTTACTATTCCCTTTTCAACTTGCTAGACATGCAAAACGTGTTCAGTAAAACGTTAAATATTTAAAAAACAAAAAATACTTATTAAAATTTAGTCAATAATTCATACATTGTGTTCTAAGCACAGATCATGTCACCATGTTGAATAATTTCAATATATGACGAGGGATTGTTACTCTTAAACAAAGACAAGTTTAACGTGTGTTATAATAGAATGTCGTGTACTAATAATAATTACAAAAAAAATCAATTTTACATTTAGCATATTTTTTAAATTTTACATTGTCTACAATTGTCAATAAAATGAATTACTGAACCTTTTTTAATTTACAATAAACAAACTACTACTATAGCTATTCATATTATTGTGACTGTCTATACACCCACCTGTCAAATATATATATATATATAAACGGTTACAGCAAATGTAACATTTTTTGTCATTTATTGACACATTAGCGTTCGTTTTGTTCTTATTGGGTTTGGATTTTATTTTGTATGTATGTGCATAGTGCAGAGCAGCGCAACATAAACTATTAATGTAGATAGTTGTTTGCTTTTTGCATGATTGCTTCGCTTGTCGTTAATTTAGCTAACCTATTATAAGACCGTTTTCAATTTGTTTACTTGTATTTGTTTTGATAACAAAAATTTTGACAAATTTGAATAATGTACCAAAATGATCCCCAAAGCACAAAATTCCGGCCAATAATCTAGGACCTGTCATGAGGGACGTGAGAGATCAAAGCTGACAGCAATGTGATTATTATTGCTGTCATTATTACATGTCCCAAAGTCAAATTAAAACAAGTCAAAATGATTCTTTTTTGTTACTTTGAAATGGTTGGATTTTTCCTTCTAAATTGCAATCAAACCCTGTTTTACTCATTTTTGAAAGTTTTGAATGATTTTTTAATATATTTTTTTAATTTATCCTATTGTTTGTAATTGTTTAGGGGCATGATTAAGTTAAAATAAAGCAAAATCTAAATATTACAATATAAAAATATTTACAAATTAATAGGAAATAAAGTGCTGTTTTATATGTACTTTATAAATAATAGAAAATGTAGTTTTATTTTTTATTTTGTCAATTTTTTTAAAAACGTTATGTAATCAATCATCTTAACTTGAAGTTAGCGTTTACTAATATGGATATATATGCGTGTGTGTATCACTTACATCTTTTTTTGAAACAAAATTGTTCAAGTCCAAGGAGACGTTAAGGTAGATAGGGTACCAGTGGGCAATATAGTCACATGATTACTTTTCCCTGTTTCCACTCGAAATAAACTAATCAATTTATGACAAAAATGACTTACTATTTATTTTTGCGTTAGTAATTATAGTTCAGTAAGTGTTAGTGTCTAAGCATTATTATTATTATTATTATTACGACTATTATTATTATTATAGTACTAATAGTAATAATAACAATAGTATTTATAATATGTCAAAATACTTTTATTTTAGACAATGGTATATATATATATATGTATATATATCAACATTGACACTTACGAATTCCAAAGTATTTTTATTTTACTGGTTGAAAAAGCCTTTCTATAATTTTATTTGTAAAAGTTTACTATTGCAATGCCATTTGGGAAACTAATTAGGTTTAAAATTGATTCTTTTAAGTCAACATTTTGCATGTTTAAATTATTGGTACAACACACTTACAAACATTTAATCAAAATGCCATTTGGTATTGCGCTTAACTTTGGACAATGTGGGAGTTTATTTACGTTAATTGTTGATTCAACAGCAATTTTGAAAAAAGTAAAATGTTTGTTCAGTAATGTTGAATTTTTAAAATAGCAGCACTATTACGTCCGAAGATTTTTAGTGCATTCTATTTTACTACGTGCTTGCGAAACCTGAACTCTTGCTCAAGTAGATACACAAAAGCATGTTCAGTTCGAGCAAATCTGTTTAAAATCCATATGATTTGGCTTCCTATCTTTTGTTGAACGCTACTGTTTTTACCATTTTTTTTTAAATATTTATAACACACTCAACATTAATTGGCTACATAATTTTAACGCAATAAAAGAAAGACGTCTAAAATAGATTCATTATGTTTTATTAAGATTGCCCACTCATCCAGCTAAAATTAGTTATGGAAACCCAACCATTACCCGGATAGAAAAGAAGACTAGGTGGTTAACGAGTAATTTAGAGAGACATTGTAGTGTGCGAACTCAGTCGTTTTATTTATGCTCTCCCCCCCTCATCCAAAGGAATTACTCTTTGCAGTTTCTATGTATATATATCATATATATATATATGAGTCCTCGTTTGGTTTCGGTAATGTTTATTCACTGAAAAGTGTCTGCCCCCAAAACATTCAGCAGTAAAAACAAGTTATATATATATATATATATATATATATATATATATATATAGTAAATAAACAAGCTGCTGTCAAAATCAATGCAGTATAATTCATTTACTTTTACCAAACCATTTAATTATGTGAAGCACATTTAAATTTTACTAAAAAACTCGTTGAACATTATTTTAGTAGTATAAGTAAATTGTTTTATAAAAAGCAATATTTTATACCAATTTAATCGTAAAATTCCAATTTAGGTCAAAAACAAAAATATTGATATATTTTAAAAATTGAAAAACAAGTAAACTAGTTGCTTAAAAATAATTTGTATTATAAAATATGTACATTTATATAAAAATAGACAAAAAATTATACCTTTTTAATATTTTAAGTAATATTCATTGATTTCTAAAATTTTCTGAAAGCCGTTAATGTAGGGTTTCCTACGTATCTTAACCTAATGTTGTGGTATATATATATATATATATACTTAATTTTTTTAATTAGAATTCTCAACTGAATAATCCGTTTGGTTTGATGCCATTTTACGATCCTTTCGGATGTACCGCAGCAGCAGCAGCAGCAGCCGCCGCGGCAGCAGTTGCCTACTCCAAGCCACAAACAAATTATCACGACTCAATTCAAACTTGGAGCAACTTGTTAACTAACGAATTGGGCCCCGACACCGTTTTAGCGTCATCGTCGAATCCAAGTTGTTTCAATTCGATTGACCATTTAAATGCTGCGACAACGTACGACCGTAGTCATGCTTCGTTGGTGTCCTTTACGACGTCGGCTGGAGGATCTTATTTGACTGCCATGAACAAAAAATCCGACGATCGTGACAATGTTGACGATGACAATGAAACGTACGCCGATCAGATGAAGGAATGTACAGCAACAACAACAACAACAACAGCGACAACAGCAAAACTGTCTAAAGTTGGCCGTTCACTATCACCATCTTCTGCATTAATCAATCATCAAGGAGCAATTGTCAATTCAAGTAGGCTGTTATTTATTTTTCGTTTATTAACTAACAACAGCAATAACAAGTGGTTTCTTAGACAGAACCTTTCAGGTTTTTAGACGATTGACTTTTGGACAGTACACAAACAAGAGCTTTCAATTGGTATGATCTGTTTTGAGCACATGTGGCTGCATAAAACGTCTAAATGCGACAATAGGGTTTTTACTTTTTAGTGGTCACACTTATTAATTGTCTGTTTGGCTGCTTGACCATTTTACGGAAAATAATTTTTCACCAAGTGGACATATGTAGTAACGGCCGCGCGACTCAAACCCATGTCCGCCTAGTTTCGAGTTGAGCACTTCTGGCACCTCGGTAAATCAGTTCGTTTGTGGCGATAATACTACATTTATGGGCGTTTAGTTATATATGTTTTTAAAGCATCTTTAAATTATTACCTTTTAGGACGTTTTATCTATGAAATTATCTTACTACAATTAAAATTTTATGATTATGATTATTATTATTATTTAATTAAATATTTTACAAACACTTTTTAATATAAAATCAAGATTGCATAGTGTATTGAATACAGTTTATTACTAATCTATTATAATTGGAATTTTTCTCAATGTTTTTTTCCAAAAATTACAATGTTGTTTTTTATATAAACAAATACCTTTTTGTTGAGAAAATAATGTTGTGCGTGTGTTTAAAAATATGTTTTTTGTTCCTATCAATTAGAGCATGCATAATAATAACAAATATAATTATATTACATTAAAAAGAATACTAGTAGTTTGCAACATTATTGGTGGTATGTTTTGAATATACAATTTTGAATAATCCACTATAAATACTCAAACTATTAGATCAAAAAAATTTTAATAATATATTTATGTTGTTTGAATGTTTTGATGAAACGTGTCAGTAGTAGATAAAGGATTTTTTTCAATTTCGAAATTATCAGCTATGTACATAAAAAGTGATATTACAAATCCGATAATATATAATTATTTCGTTTTTATTTTGCAAATAAAACAGTCAAGTAGGGAAAATCAAATAAAAAACTAATTCAACAATAGAAACTAAAGTTGGCTGTCCAACAAAGGCTTAGTTTAATAAACGGGTGGCAAAAATTGTTGAGGCGTTCGATTTGAAATTGAGTCGTTCGAGTCCCCCTAGGAACACTAAACGTGGATTTTCATTTCAGGTTTGTATTTAAATGTTCACTAGTCGAAAAATGTTCCTTCTAAAACTTTTCAATCATTAAAATTTGAATAATAAATTGGAAGTAATAGTTTAAATATTTTTGCACTCAACCAATTACAATAAATATTAATTGATAAACGGATAAATGATAAAGGAAATAATAATTTGTAGCTTAATTTTGTATGCAACAAACAGATTTCTCTTATGTGTCGTTCAGATCCTCACTAACATGGTGGCTGTTTAAATTGAAGTAATAATATACAGGCACACATACATTTCTTACCCCCACTTCTGAAGTGAGCAGAAAGTGTTTTCCTAATAGCCACAAATAATGAAACTTGAAAAGGATCAAGATGTCACATGTTTTGTGAATTGACCTATTTCTGCTATGGTTGAGCATTTTAGCAGCATAATGGATAGAAGTTAATTTTTTCTTCTTTATGTGTTCGCATGTTCAATTAATAATGTCAACAGTTGATCTGCTCATCTGTTATACAATGTTTATGTAGGTGTGTATTTATATATACATATACTTGCATGCGTGCGTGTGTAAATTTTAGAATCTCGCTCGGTCATTGGTCAGCAAAGTCTTTCATCCAATCAAATGACAGAACGAGAATCTATCAGTTCCTACTTCAAAGATAATCCCCGATCGTCACCTGCGCAAACATCACAAATGAATCATGCAACAGCATCGTTCGCTACCTCTTCGACTTCATCAACATCTTCATCGTCGTCTTCATCACTGTCATCATCAAACTTGTACGCCGCTGCTGCTTGTGCAGCTGCAGTCGCTGCGGCAGTTGCCTCGTGGAGTGGAAACAATTCGCCTCAAACAACAACTACAACAAAGTCGCATGCCTATTCACAACATGCTTCGCCGATGGCTGGATCGTCTTATCATCATTCAATGAGTCCGGGTGCCAAATCGCAACAACACTTGAATTTGAATATTCAATCGCCCATGTCCAACGGTTTCGTGGCACAATCGCCGGGTTCTTCGAATTTAACAGCTGCTGCT
This sequence comes from Cardicola forsteri, assembly GCA_025895645.1. Taxonomy (NCBI): domain Eukaryota; kingdom Metazoa; phylum Platyhelminthes; class Trematoda; order Strigeidida; family Aporocotylidae; genus Cardicola; species Cardicola forsteri. The sequence goes on along the minus strand of JAKXYG010000549.1, from coordinate 89,341 downwards.
GTTGCCGCTGCAGCTGCTGCTTTGTCTCCAGCAGCGGCGGCACTTATCCAGCGATCGTCTGATACGAACAAAGTTGTTACATCGAACAATTCAAATGTGGCTAGTCCGTATTCGCCCAGGTTTGTTTTTTCTATAAATTTATTAACAAAGTTTAATACTTGTCATTAATTTTGACAATAATATACAAAAATAATTGTTCATGTTCTGGAGTTCAAGTAGTCAACATCCTTGAATTGTTTGACTTTGGTGTTGAAGAAGACGATATGCAATTCAAACTGAACATTTTCTAATTTTAACATTGAATGAGCTAAATTGCGTGTGTTTTAATTATTCCATTAGAATTGTTTTATCCACTGATTTTCTTCTGTCATATCAGTTGTACAGTTTATGCTATTGATTTTGAAAAAGTTTAATTAGTTGTTGTGGCTTGATTGCGTGTGTGACAGTAACACATATACCCCCAACACACACATACAAATCGACAATTAAAAATGTTTCAAGTGTATTTTGTGAGTTTTATTTGGGTTAAAAATGATTTGTTTCCAAAACGTAAAACACGAACGCCGTTGGTGTTGTGAAACACACACGAGTGTGTCGGTTATCAAGGCTAAATAATATTTTACAAATTGGATTGTTAAGCGTACATCACAAGTCAATGGAATTGTACTTTTTAAAAGCTGCATTTAGGCCTACCGCATTGAATGATTCAATTCGGGGAGGAGTATGCTTGCACACACGAATGGTCAGTACGGACTAACAACAAGATACAAACCTCCAATTAATTTGGCGTATTTTAGAATTACGATTTGTATGAATAATAATGATGATGATAGTGATAGGATACAAATTGCATAAGAATTTTATTTAAAACGTTTTCTTTTAAATTTTGAATTTTATTGATACACCATTTAGAGAATAATATGTTGACGTTGTTTAATTCTACCTCGAGAATATTAGAAATGAACCAGCCAGTCCCAAGCCTGGATAAAAGATAATGACTTGCAAAAGGAAGAGCTTTGGGCAGTAAAACATCTACGCCAAACTATTGAATTGCTATAATGCCTTAAATTGGTTTGATGCAGAACCAAATAGAGGAAACTGACCAGAAGCAGAGACCCTTTATAGAAGAGGGAAAAGCTGGAGAAGAAGATGTTGAATTTTTCGACTATCAATGACTAATTTTGGTAATAAAATTTGTCCGTTACACGTTGGTCACAAACTGTCATTAAGACACAATGTTTAAAAGTATCCTTTTAGTGACGGTAAAAACCATAACATCTATTCTTTTACTGCAAAATTATTTTTTACATATTTTCAATTAGTTACACAATTATTGTTTTTATTTATTGAGGTTGGCGATGTGATCACTTTTTTATTATTTCAATGTTTAAACAGCACATCAAACAATCAATTCCAATAGTCTTATAGTTGTAGCAAACGTAGGAATTTAATGTAGTTGTTCTACTGATAGACTGCATCCTTGTGACGGTATCACATTTTGCAAAGATTGACGAAGTCGCCTAATTTTTTGTCAGGGTCATCTCTCTTATCTTAACGGCTACACATGGTGTAAATATACTTTTAGATACCTTTTAAATAACTTGGGTGTATACTTGTACCTGTCCGCCAAGGCGGTAACTCAGTTATATTGATGTGCATTTTGTCGCTGAGTTGATTCCAGTATGCACCACATGGAGGTATTGTAAACAGTTAAATCCTTAGAATTATTAGGATTTCCCAAGGTAATAAAACGTCTAAATTGATGCATAACTTTATCTATTTTTTATATCTGCTTTACAGCATGTTTGCAGCAGCTGCAGCAGCAGCCCACATGCAATTCTTGTCTGCGGCTGCGGCCGCTGCCTCCTTTGGCTCGAACTTATCATCTAATTCTTCTTTGTCGTCGCATCCGCTGGTTCCCAATTCGATACAAACAGCTCCAAATACACCCTACATGATTGGTGCAGACGATGGCGAATTAAATCACGATTGCGACTTCAAATCAAACGATTTTGAACAGATGGGCTCACCAAACCGATCTAAGATTATTTGGAATAGGCAGAAACATCATCATCAACAACAACAACAACAACAGCAGCAGCAGCAGCAACAGCAGCAACAGCAACAACAGAAACATCAACAGGCTGCCGCTGCTGCCGCAATGGCTGCAGTAGCTGTGGCTGCTCAAGCAATGATTGGCGGATCGCCTCTTTCGTCAACGAACTATTCCGTTTTGTCGTCCAAAACGGAACATTCGACAGATGATCCTTCAAATGCAGTTAAATATTTGAAGAGTACAGTGGGATCGAGGTAATTTGCAATCTTACATGCCAATTTTGTGTTTGTGGCGATTTATCAATGACAAATTTGTATTTTAGTGGTTTCAAATTCTTTCTACATTGCTCAATGCAAAATTGTGCCTCAAACTACGCTAAACGTCAGCTTATATATTTAAAACATTTAGCGAAGTTGAAGGAGAAGCCGTATTTAGTGCCGGTAGTGGGATTGAACTCCATGCCTAGCGCTCTGGCAATGCAAATGGCCATTTGTCTGGCATATACAAGGCTTGTTATCATGAATAATGTGACATACAATATAGAGTCAAATATAATTGTTTGTATGCCGAATGGTTTATTGATTTTGTAAAGTAGTACAATATTGAACAACAAGCAAATATGTTTCATTTGTCACAACTTCTGGTGTTTATTTATTTATTCTGAAAATTATTTTACTCTAAAGTCTATAAAACGAAAAGTTTGTTTCTAGTAATTGTGCATCAATGTTTTTGGCATTGAAAATTTTACATGTCAAAGATTAATCTTTTATTCGAATTTCACTCGACCTTGTCATCGGAATCTTGTCTTAGGCATCTCTACCATTACGTTACTTTGTTTTACAAAGTAGTAGTCATAATCTCGAAACTGACTAGATTTCCAATACTTTTAATATTAATATTATTATAGTTAGCTTAAATACTTCGGTAAAAATGCATTCAGTATTATGCAGTACAGAAAGAAATATTTTAATCTTTATATTATATAAAGTGCTGCACAGTGTGTTCATAATTTTTTCAATTCCTTTTTAATGTACTTTTGTTAATGCTAATTTTTAATGTATTATTTGTACAATAATATTTTGTGATTGATGTGTAAATTAAAAGCATTTGTATTCAAACACACAATTTACTAACAACATACCTTGAAGGTTAATGAGCTGGTTTTGCTCCAATAATACATCCCATATTGACGATTTATGGGATAATTTCCTAAACTATTTATGTGGACCGTATTTTTTACTTTTTTCACAAGTCATTTTTTGCATCGTTTTTGTTACAAACTGATTCCATGATCCAATATTTGAATTATTATTATTATTGTTATTATAATTATTATTACTATTATTATTATTATTACTATTTTAGCTTGTTTTTTGTATTCTACTTATACTGAAGTATTTAGGTGAAATCTAATAAACATGATAGAAACTTGCTGTAGAATTTTAAAAGTGTTGTAACAATTTTTTTTAAATTTTGTTCAATTAGAAATTTAATGGACGACATACAAATTAGTTGGAGTAATTGTCTCTCTTTTCCCAAATTGGTCAGTTATTATTATTATTATTATTATTATTATTATTATTTATACTTCATCATTTATTATTAATTATGTTATTGTTTTGGCGCATACTTATAAAATATAATATTTTGATCGTTATATATTAGTCACAAGTCAGACAATTTCAATTATCTGTCATAATTATAGACAGATGTCATTTTAGTCAGATGTTGTTCATACAAAAACAACATTTTGTTTAGTATGCCTGTGCGTGCCTGCGTATGTGTGTGTGCATTTGCACTTTGCCAAACCATCGTCTCAGTGGACTGCTGTGTTTTTGTTTTCGCTTTTATATCACATTTGATTTTTCACATGTAAACGTGTGAACAAAGCACATATAAGCTTTTTTCTAAATAATAACATTAATAATATTATTAATAATAATAATAACAGATCCCATTATGAATATTGTCATTATGAAAAATGCACCATTATCATTATTATTATTATTATTATTATTATTATTATTATTATTATTATTATTATTATTATTATTATTATTATTATTATTATTATTATTATTATTATTATTATTATTATTATTATTATTATTATTATTATTATTATTATTATTATTATTATTATTATTATCTGTGCGCACGAGCGTGCTTATGTGTGTAATGGTCTAATTTCCCAACTGGGAATTGGTTGTGTTATCAGCAATGCTTGTATGTTCCAAGCGCCATGTGTTTGACACATTTCAAAAGAGAACACCAATTTGAAAGAGAGAGAGAGAGAGGAAAAAAACATTATTTATTTATGTCATATATGTATTGTGTTTTGTTTAAATAGTTGCTTCGTGCTGCATCACATTTGGTTGGGAAATATGTGTTTAGTATTTTACTGTTAAGTTTTTACTGTGCAGTTTAATCTACTGATATTCCTATATGTAGTCAATTTTTTATTGTATTGAACGTACCTTTTTCAATAATATGCACGAAAGTGTAATATATAATTGTGGTACGTATTCCTTTTATAATAATAATAATTATTATTATTATTATTATTATTATTATTATTGATTTCTTCTTAATAACTGTCAGTACAATTGTAATGTAGTAATTCTAGGGTCTGTACTTTTAAGTTTTATTTTTACGACGTAACAGGAAGTATAGAGTCTTAGCCAATAAACTGTCTTCATCTAACTTTTTCTCCAAAATGATTTTATTTAATATTTTTTAAAAATACATCCCCAATTACGTTTTTTTCTGCCCATAATCGATTAGACCCCGCGGTCGACGTCCTTATGGATCGCTCAAATCACATTTGGATCATAACATGTCAGCCAATTACTATTTGTCTGCCAAATCCGATCCAGGAATCAATAAAAAAGGATCGTCTGCCAAGTCGATGGAACACATCAAAAAGCCGTTAAATGCATTTATGCTATTTATGAAAGAAATGCGTTCACAAGTGCAAGAAGAATGCACGCTCAAAGAATCGGCAGCAATCAATCAAGTATTGGGGAAAAAATGGCATGAATTATCGCGCGAAGAACAGACCAAGTATTACGATATGGCACGCCAAGCCAAGGAGCTGCATCAACAACTCTATCCCAACTGGTCGGCCCGCGACAATTACGCTTACCATGCTCGACGACGCAAACACAAGAGACATCATCACTTGATGCTTCGACACAATTTTCACATGAGGAATTTGACAACATCGTCTGTCGATTCGACAACCGCCACGTCAGCAAGTACATCGGCTGGACGTAGGCGATTTGGCAAAAGTCCTTGGACTGCAATGAAGATTGGCAATAAATTAATGTCGCCGGCGCAAAGCGACTCCAAAGGCGATTTGTTGGGATCAGATACGTCCGAGCTGGATATGGTAAATCAGATCAATAGTCATTTTCAGTCGTATTTACAAGATTCCAAAAAATGTGACAACAATGCCATTGAATCAAATGATGACAACAACAATAATAATGGCAGTCTACTAGGTCATTTGGATAAGGGCCCAACTCGGATAAACGAATCAGGAACAGATCGTGATAATGATGGTTTGGACAAAAGACAACTGGAAAAAATGACTCTGGATTTGACCATGAAATCGAATTATTCGTGTGTCAATAGCACAAACGAACACGGTGCAAAAGTGTCAAAACCGACTAAATGTTGCCAACCAACACCGACGAGCGGTTTGACCAACGCGCCGGTTTGTTACAGCACAAGTAATTCGTCGAAAGATTATGGCACAAGAACGGCCAAATCCGATGCCAGCGCATTTGACAAAAATTGCACCAATTCGTTCCAATTCGATTATGGACACGGTTCATCGTTTGGCGACAAATTGGCTGCCAATCAGCAGCACAACTTTTCGCCGTCATTTGCCGGTCATTACGATGCACTTCAGCAATTGTCAACGTCCAGTCATCATCATCATCATCATCATCATCAGGATTTGTCCAAGACAGGCATGGCCTATAACAATGGCGATTTTGTCAACTACTTCTACAATCAATCATCATCATTTCCATATCAGCAGCACGACGATCAACATCATCATCATCAACAGCAGCAGCATCAACAGCAGCAGCAACAGCATCAACAACGAGCCGATTATTTTGCAAGTGCTCACAATTTGCAAGATGCGGCACTGTCTATGATTGCGCAAGATCCAAATTCAAAATTCAAAATGACTCGAGACTATGCTTCGCTGTCGCCGTATAAAGAATCGGGTTCGTTGTCAAACGTATTTCCTTCGCCACAATTCAACGGATCGCCAGCCGAAGCAGCTATAGCTGCGGCAGCTGCTATGGCTGTTGCGTCGATGGGTCACGATTTTAAATATTCCAACCAGCCGCCAGTGTTAAATTATGCTCATTTGAGCAAAAAGTACACGAATTTTCCCTACATTTCGTCACCAACTTCGGCTGCTGCATGCTGTACATCGTCGTCATTGTATGCCAGCCGCACGTGTGCAGCAGATCAAACGTATAGTCCGTACAATTCGCCATACAAACAACCCAAATCGCTTTTATCCGCACATTCCAATAGCCGATCAAACAATGTATCTATAAGGAGTGTTGTTCATTCACTCAATTCGTATTTGACACAAACTACCAATTCGCACGTGTTGTCGCCCACAATGAACAGTACTCCGCGTCATGTGTCAAATTATGGCCACGTAAAACATACTTCCAATTTGGAAAGTCATTATATGTCCGATCTTGGAATGCATCACGCATTCACGACTCCGTCGACTGTTGTACCTATGACTACGAACGAACTGGGTGGTGGAAGTTTGAAAAAATGTCGAGCGCGTTTTGGATTGGAACATCAAAATATGTGGTGCAAACCGTGTCGGTATGTTTGTGTTGATTAACTTTATACATTTGGCACATTATTATTATTATTATTATTATTATTATTATTATTATTATTATTAATAGTAATAGTAGTAGTAGTAGTAGTAGTACAGGTAGTGACAAGTGAATCCAATGTTGACCTACTATGACATTGAAATATGTGTAGCACTTGTTACTTCTCTTAGACATATCTAACACTTGTTAATAAGTACCTTAGATAATACTTTACTAATATATATACATTAAATATTATTCGCAAAAAAATTCTTAATATAATACACAATAACATTCGTTTTAACAATAAAGCACAATACCACCATTATGAAAACTTAAAAACAAACACAGATTATTGGCTTTAAAAAATAGTTTTATCTACTAAAATACCTAAATATACAAAATAAAGGTAACAAACTTAATAATGTCAGTAATTTAAGTGATATCCACGCTTTTGTTCAACCTCTGCCAGCCGCTTTGGATAGGAATCTATCAACGTACCAATATAGTTTTTCGAAATGCAATTTTTTACATGATTAATTTTGGCTTCTAATGATACGTCAGTTTTCATGCGGTTCACCTCAAGTTTTAAAATACTAAAAAAGTTTTCAATTACATTGAGGTCTGGACTGTATGGAGGAAGTTGAATAAAAGTAAGCTTGTTACTTTTCAAAGCTTTTGTGGCCTAAATAAGGAAAACGTATAGTAAATTGTAAGTCATATTAAAATACATATTACCACTTTTGAAGTATGCACAGAAGTATTGTCTTGAATAATTGTTAAGTGTCCTGTAGCATTTCTGGACAGCTCACTATGAAACAATTCTGTGAATATTTGTACAAATTCAGCGCTGTTTAAATTACCACTAGTACGCATCCATTTTGGAGACTGATTGTACTTAATTGCAAAATATCCTTTGACACATTAAGGATGTGCAACTTTTATAGCAGTACAAGTGTGGTTGAGTGGGACATTTGGACTATAAATTACCTTCAAATGTTCAGTACATGGTACATAGGATACAGCACATTCATATGTGAAGTATATTGATCTCCAAAATGACGATGGATAATGTTTGTACTTTTTGGCAAACTCCACTCGTTGTAATCTATGGGCACGACTGAGTGGAGGTATCTTAATTACCGCTCTAAAAAATGAAACCTTCAGATTTCATGCTCCTTCTTACAATTGAATAAGAAAAATCTTCTAAGTATTTATTTTTTTATTTGTTGTACATTCATTGTTCGGTGTTTCTTAAGCTACATACTTATGAACTGATCATCTTGTTTGCTTGTTGAACGTTTTCTTCCAACTGTGGATGATCTGGGGCTTGTTCTTTTGTTCAAAATGTTGTATACAGTTTAAATATCTACTTTCATGCATTCGGCAAATGTTTTTATTTTTATGCCCCTTTTATAAAAACTTTGATCTAGTTCATAATCATGGGAAGACAAGTAACGACGCTGAGCTGCTTTAACCATAAGTATTAAGTGCGCGGAAATAAGAAGCCTGTCTATCAAAATTACAATTTTTGAAACGAAAAATAAAAATTGACCTCGTGCTTAAATTATTAAAAATAATTTAATAGTTTTTGGAACAAAATTGTTTTAAAAATGTTTATATTAAAATACTTTTAAAATAAATTAACTATTAATTATTTTAAAAAACAGTGCAAATTTGTATATATATGTGAGTAGTTATTTTATTTTAAAAATTATTAATTTTAAAAATAAAAGGTATATAAAATTAAAATACTTTTTTTAATAATTATTTTTGTAAATAAAGTACATATTTTAATATTTCATAAATTTCAACTAGAAAAAGTTAAAGTTTAGGCATCGCATTACCAGCATATGTATTAAGGTTATATATTTATAAAATATGTAGCTCATCAATCAAATCTTTATAATGTATAAAAAAATTTGTTATTTTAAAAATATACATTAATTTATTTTGCAAACAAAAATATTTTTTTAAATTAATTGGAATGGCATACGTTGCCTACTGTGGTAGTAGTAATAGTAATAGTTTAACTTTTGATTAATGTCCATTTGGAAAAAATACCTTATATAAAACATTGAATAAAAGCATTGTTTTGCATTCGATGTAAATAAAACTTTCCCAATGTTCACGTAATGTATTTTAATGAGTATGTTAACAATGTCCATATATCTTTGTGTACCAAACTGCAGAAATCATACTAGTGCATCTTCTTAATATAACGAAATGCTTACTTTGTTATATATATATATATATATATGTTTCAGACGCAAAAAGAAGTGCATTCGGTTTATATCGGAAGCCGACGTTGACGAATTTTCTCTCATTTCTACCCAACGCTCCAAAAACGTTCCTTTTGACGCAAAATTTTTGTCTAATCCTTCATTCAAACGAACGGCATCTTCGTCGTCCAAATCCGTCGACACGTCCCATCCAGAAACATCGGGCTTGATGGATTCGTTGATGCATTCGACTATGCGTCCGTCCAATCCAACATCGACCATGATGCTGCCGTCTTCGCCTTTTTTCGGTATGGCCAAAAGCAAAAGCAATTATCACGTGACACAGGCGAAAAACAAATTGTCTAATCCAACCGAAAATGCCAATTATTTTGGTGGACATTTGCCATCGTTCAATAGTCACCATCGTCTTTACTATAACAACAGCAATAACAATAACAACAACAACAACAATAATAATAATAATAATAATAGTAATAATAATAATAGCAATAGTCACAATAACAATTCTTTTTCCCTTTTGTCTAACGACGAATCGATGGCAAGAAATTGTTCCTTCAATTTGCCCGATTCTCCGCTCAACTATTCGGCCAAGCGCATTCAAACGACTCCATCGAAAATGCTTAAAAGTGATCCATCATACGTCGATCAGTTGAATTCGTATTCCAACTGTCCCGACTTGGCAACTTTCATAACGTCACCATCGTACCATTACAAAAAATTGGACACGAAGCAACAAACCCCAACTGACTTGGAAATGCATTCGTTCCACACAACAACTTCGACTACCGACATATCTACGACGATGAACAGTAATACTAATGCGAATAGCAGCAATAGTGTCAACGGCTATGCAAAAGCGACATTAGGCCATTTTACAACAACTAAGACTGCTGCTAATGCTGTCGCCGACAAAAACAACAGCAAATCAAATTTCGAATCGATATTGGATGTTGTCAATATTATTGATGACTTCGATTCATCCAGTTCCAAATCAGCTGATATGGAACCGGATATAAAGGATCCTTCCTCAGTTCTATTCGTACAAACAAGCTCCAGTCCTGTGCCAACAACTGCAGTAGCCGTAGATGCGGTCAAACACAAGCACCATCCGACATCCTCATCATCGACGTCATCATCATCATCGACGCCACTGATAGACGAACCGCTGAAAAAGCGATTTTGCCAAAATAGTAAACAATTGTCGAATGTAACAAGTGACCAGGGCTGTTTGAAATCCGAAATGGTTCGTTTTGGAATAAACAATTTTGTCGACTTTGATTCGAAAAATGGCGACAATTTGGAAAGCAGTAGCAACAAGCAATTGTCAACTTTCGACGTTGAATTATCTGTCGGCGTACAGGGTACCTATGCATCGTATGACGAACCACACGGCAACGACGATGGCGATGATGATAATGATAGAAAATGTGATTTAGACAAAAAGCCGCTTGTTGGCTGTGAAATTGCAACAAAATAATGATTAGACCGTTTGGTACAATTTCCGAAACAAAAAACTCAAAATAAACAGGGTAAAAGTAATTTTAAATTTGTCATTTGGACATTATGAGATCCATTTTTTTATTCATTTATTTTGGTTTTTACAACATTTGCAATTTGTGTAATAATGAATATTTGTGCACAACTGAATGCAACTATTGTCTTTTTTTATTTAAACATTACAAACTTTACATTTCGTTTTTTAATGTAGGTCAATGTAATATTGTGTGTTTGCATTCTTATCTCTTAATAATGTCATTAGTGCAATTTGTTTATTTTCATTTCTTTAAATAAATTGATGCTCTACTATTTTTATATAATTTTATTTTACAACGCTGCCAACATATTTTTACAAATTTGTTAATGAACAAACATTTTATTTTTTGACATATACTACTTAAATCGGAAATAAGGGTATTATTAAACAATTCGAATTTTATTCATATTTAAACATTTTACTTATTTTAAACATTTCTTTTTTATTTCGTAACAAGATTTTTTTAATTTTTTTAAAATTTAAATAAAAGATCAAAAAAGCCTACTATAATAAATACTTTTGTGAAATATTCAACTATGTTTTTGTGGCTTACAGGATATAATCACACTTACATACATTTCCAAATACATGTACACTGATTTGTTTTTATTGTTTTATACGTTATTTAATGTTTCAAAAAATCATACATTAAGGTACATTTTATCAGTTGAAATAAAATTATGCATACAATTTTCAGTTTAATACATGTGATTTATATATGTTAGCAGACAATCCCTATACAGAGTATCAAATACATGCACATTGTATTTATTTGTGTTCATTATACTTTAAAGCATTTTAATGAATTTGTTTAACTCAAAAATAATAGTTTTTTTGGTTTGGAGTGCATTTTAAATTATGGCGATGATGCTGATTATGATTACAATTAACATGACATTATTGTACAACTTGTAATTTTTGTTTAGTACTTTAATTTTCTAACATTTATATCCGGTTATTTTAGACTGATAAATATAATAATTGTTTGAAAAATACATCTTTTATTATTTATCTAATGCATTATTATTATTATTACATTAAACACTATTGCAACTAAAAATGGTAGTAGTATTAATATTATCATTACTAATAATAATAATAATAATAATAATAATAATAATAGTAATAATAATAATATGTACATTATGTTACAATTTTTTAATGAAACAAACATGTTTCTATTATGGCCAATTTAATTATTTTTATTCTAACTATTTTCAATAATTATCTTGCATATTGGTTCAGTCCATACAATGTTTATTTGTTGATATTTAAAAAAGCTTGTTCTGTTTTTCTTTCTACTCTGATTTAATTTTTGCAATAGCATGTTTAGCACATATTTGTTACAATGTTTTAATTATTTTGTCTCAAATTTTCTCTTGGCTGTTATAGTTTTGAAGTTGCAAATTAACGAACGAATTTGTAATTCTTTTTCAAACTGTTGTACCCTATTTTATTTGTCTGTGTGTATGAATTCTGCATAAATGTATACACGTATTTTTATTGTAAACAAATAGAGTGCTATTACTTGAAAAATATGATTTCTTTATCCATTTTTATGCATTTATTTGGATTTGAATTATGTTTTTCAAAATATGAACACACTATGCTATTTTTTCGCAATTAGTTACTTTCCAATTAATAAGAAATATTTACAACACAATCACAATATGTTACAATTTATTATTGTTCTTTTTATTCCAATAAAAGTTTCAAGAATTGTTAGTTCTTCTTTTTCTTTTTCTTCTTTTTATTATGATTATTATTTGCAACATCATCATTTATGCATTGCTTTTATGTGTGCATTTAATGATGAGTAGGAATTGTTTCACATTGTTAGTATACTGACATTTGGAGTAAACAGGGTTATACAATAATATAGGCAACATCGAATTTACTTAATCGTTTTATTTTTTATTTTTGTACTATATATATATATATATATATATATATATATATATATATATATATATATATATATATATATATATATATAATATATATATATATATATATATATATAACTTGATTATATTCTTTTATAAAATCAACATTTGTTATTTTTCCATTAAAAAAGAGAAATCTATCAAAAAAACATTTGCAATATGTGTAACAAACTATACATAAATGTTTCAGCAACTGTTTATATATATATATATATATATATATATATATATATATATATATGTATGTGTGTGCGTATTCTGTTCCCGTGTACGTTTCGTTTGTATTCTGATACAACCGACAGTGATATTTTTAAAAACATTAACGAAATTGATTATGTCAACAACAATACAAAAATAAACAATCATTTGTGGTAGCAATCACACATTTAAACGACTCCATTGTATGGAAAACATGCGTATTTTATCATTATTATTCTTTATATTTATTTTTTATTCAAATAAAATATATTCATTTAAATGCAATAATTGTACTTTAAATAAAAATTGTATATTTTTAAATAAATTTTGTTTTGATGTATTTAATGAATACCTACAATAATAATAAGTATTCACTTTTAGATGTATTTATTTTTATTTAGAATTTTTTTTTAAGTAAATTATTTTGGTTTTAACATTTTGTAAATTTAATATTCTATTTGAAAAATTACTACTGTAACTTTAACTTTTTGAATATTTTTAAAGCGATAATTAATTTATTATGAACTTTCTTCAGAATGACATTAAAATTGTTATATTTACTAAATAATCAATCTACTTGGTTTGAACCAGCCAGTAGGAGTATACAGTTAATTCATCCTTGTTAAAAATTATTAACAGTCCGTACCTTTTAACTTTGACTTACTCTCTTTCTGGTTTAAAACCAAAGTTTTATCTACTGAGCTACGAGTAGTTAAAACAGACCTTGTAAATTTATTATTTATATAAAACCTAGTTAATACTAATTGTCTGGTAACCTTAAATGTTACGTTACAGTCGCTAACAAGTAAATAAATTATTCCACTCACTTGGGCTTGATTTACTTTAATGCTGGATTTCTATAGATTAGTTATTTTTGCACTTTGTAGTTATTCTTTTTTATTACCAAAATATGCCTTTTGTTATTTTGTTATAATATACTTCCTCATTAATATTTAAATGTTTGAATCAATGTCAAATACTAAAATATGTTTATAGTAATAAACAGAAAATATTTCAAAATATATTATTTTACTGCTAAATTAAGAAATACGTGCTATAAAAATTTATTTTACTTAAAAATAAATATCAAGAAACGATACATTAACTTTTAATACAATTAACAAATAACAATTTTTTATTAAGATACAATCAGAGTCTATATTATTTTATTTAAAAATATTTTTACATAAAATTAACGGAACAATATATAAACAAAACAGTTGAACTAAAAAAACCAATGTTTTTAAACAGAAAGTGCATAAAATTAAAAAGAACAACATTTTAAACAAAACATTATTCTATTTATTGTCAAACTAATTTCGTATCACACAGTTGGTGCTACTTTAGACAATAATTTACTCATAAAACACTTGTAAAAAACCCATTTATTATATTGTTTAATTTATATGCTTGCAGAGTTAACAATTTTTAAACGTTTTAATTAAGTTGGTGCATTTATTTTAGAAGAGATTATATTTATGATAAAAAACAAGGTAGGTCAGTAGTCTTCCACATGTAAAATGCTTTATTGCGTTTTTGTAAATAATTAGTAATGTGCCGTGACTTTTTTGGTTTTTCTCTTGGTTTCGTTTTTGTAACCTTGGCAGTAAACATTTCCCATCCTGATTTTGGGTTCTTATTTATTAGTTCACGTAATTAGTAAAAACGTTTGATATTGGGGAGAATTGCTCGATTGGCACACAAGCACACAACCTTTATCAACAAGCAACACTGTTTGTTCCTTCAAACCGTTACCCCCTTAGCCGAACTGTAATTGAGTAGCGGAGCGAATTTAGGGTACGGAAGGCAACTAGAAGACGTTTCTCTATCTACTGAAAAACAAATCCGGCTTATTGTTAGTACCATAACCAACACGGAGATAAAACTAAAGAGTTCAAGCAGCCTCGCACTTTTAAGGCTTTAAACCCTAAAACCGCTAAGTGTATTTGGTCTCACTTGGCGGCACAGGACCTATTACGGGTCAACGTTTTTATATCAAGAATGAAGCGTTTAAGTAACTCTTTCTGGTAAACACCGAAGCACAAGTTAGTGTTTCTTTTTGCACGTCCGACAATGCATTACCTATAGAGCATAAACTTAAATAGGTAAATGGAACGATCATTCTGTCCTACGGGTATAGAAAAATTTGTGTCTAAATAGACTTTCTGTAACTTTCATGGAATTTTGTTGTCACAGCAACACCCATGGGAATTCTAGACATCAATTTTCTACAATTCTACCACTTGCTGGTAGACTCATACAAAATGCAGCCTATCGGTGCCGCGACCCATCTACGACATCATCTTTGGGTGGTATACGGAGTCGGTTTTAAAGAACAGGGAACATTTGTTTTATCTTATTTCTAAGTTTCCGTTACTAACCCAGACTATGCACAATATGGATGCCACACAATGTAATACTCGACACCACATCAAAATTTGTCGTTTTTCAACGACTTGTCGTCCACGATAAACTAGCGGATGCTAAGAACAAATTTGGTACCCTTTTTTAAAATAATATTATACAAAGATCTCAAAACTCGTGAGCCTTACCCCTATATATGACAAAAAAAGCAGATTAGACGTGGCGCTATAACAGCTATTCTACTCCTTACATCCATGACATTATGGTGAATGTGTTCTGATCAAGCATCTTTTTCTAAAATCGATTTAGTGCGTGCTTTTTACCAGATTCCTGTAGCTCTAGAAAACATTGAAAAAACGGCGGTCACAACACCTTTTAGCCCTTTTAACTTTTTACAAATGCCTTTTGGCTTGCGCAATGTTGCGCAAACATTCCAACATTTTATGGATAAGATTCTGAAAGGTCTCAATTTTATCTTTGTTCACCTAAATAATGTATTGGTTGCTACCTCATTGTATAAGAAACACCAGCAACATCTGTGTAGTTTATTCAAACGATTGAGCAAACACAACATTGACATTAATCCAAATAAGTGTATTCCAGATGAAGATCAACTTGAATTTTTTGTTTATCTAACTACGCCTACTAGTATTCGTTGCACGCAGGACAAGTTACAAGCTATTCAAGAATTTCCGGATTCTACTACATTGAAGGATTTACGTTTCTACCTGGGTATCTTAAACTTCTACCACAGATTCATTCCTAAGTGTGCTGAACATGTTCATACATTTTCCGATTTTCTGCGAGGGAACTCACGTAAAATAAAACTCACTAAGAACTTAAGGTAAGCTTTCGTCAATAGCAAAATAATGTTGATGGAATCGTCAATGCTTGTTTATTTGGACAATTCACGTAAACTGGCCTTGAATACCAATCCATTTGACTTTGCAATAGGAGTAGTTTTTCAGCAGCTTGCAGATGGAGTATGGAAACATCTAGGTTTTTGTTTTAGACGTTTATCATCGGCAAGATTTAGATACAACACATTTGACTACGTATGTTATTAAGCATTTTTGCCAAGTTGTAAAGGGTCTTGATTTTAGGGTTTACACTAATCTCAAACCGTTGACTTTTGCTATCTGTACAAAAACGGAACGCTATTTACCGCAAAAAGCTAAACACCTAAACTACATTTTGTAGTTTACTACTAATCTCCAATTTTTAAGGAAGAGTTTACCTAAGCAGTTGACGCCCTGTCGCGTGTTTTAATTAAGGTATTTGCAACATCGTTAGTAGATTTTGATATGATGACTAAAGCGCAAAAGGATGACGTATCCCTTAAAGACTGTTGACACTGACTAGAAATTCAAAAGTTACCATGATTGATGTCGGTAGGTGTTACAGTTGGAATAAAATATTTCAAATGATTCTTAATTTTTATTTCAATTACAATTTTTAGATTATTGTACATTTAAACAACTTTGATTTTATTTGAACTTTGTTTTGAAGCGTTTTTTTGTATTTGAATTTATCATGTTTGTTGTTGACGTGACTGTGGTTCTGTGAGTATATTGTGTCCTGTTTTTCCTGTTGGTAAACAGTATTAATTGATAATTTAAATTACACAAAAACCTTTTTGAGTAAACTTAGCTGGGGTGCTGATAATTATCCGTATTAATTTAAATTAAAGAAAATCAGGGCCGAGATCTCAGTGAGATCCTGCAGCAGGTACTATAGGCTACAATCTATCTATAGGAGTGCAATGGCCGTTAGTACCAACAACTTATCGACGTCAGGTATTTGATTTTCTACATAATCTTTCTTATTCAGGTGTTGCCGCAACACAGGAGTTGGTGACTGCACGTTATATCTAACCCGGCATAAATAGTAACGCCAGAAATCCAAAATTCACCGCCATGTAGTGTTACTGTTGGGTTCTGTTCCACAAATGCGATCACGTTTCAAATACGTGCATATCGATCTAGTAAATCCACTATTACAGTCAAAGGGACACACGTATTTTTACATGCATCGACAGTCTTACTAAATGGAATGTGACTATACCCTTAATCGATGCTACTGGAGGCTTTCATACATTATTGAGTAGTATGCTTTAATTGCAATGTCACGGTAACTGATTACCAAGAAACACAGTTTAAGTCACGCACATTTACTCAGTTCCTTCGTTCAATAAGTACTACCCAATTAGAACTACAACATTTGATAAATAAATAATAATAATAACATACTATCTAACTGCCAATGGTTTTGTCAAACGATTACACCGACAAAACAAAGCAGCGCTGAAGGCTTATAAAACTTATCCTGATTTGAGGCTCTATCGTTTAATGCTTGAAATCCGCAGTACACTCAAAACAGACATAAAGTGTTTTGCATCTGAAATGGTTTATGATACTACATTGCGACTTCCCCGTGAATTCTTTAATAACTCGTTTTTAGGCGCTCCCGAGACAAGCGAATATACACGACAGTTGTTAGTGCACATGCGTATATTGCAGCCAACGCTACCTTGCCCACAAATATAAACGTCGTACATTCCGCATAACCTTCAAAACTGCAGTCATGTTTTTGTGCTCCAGCAGTCCTACAAAAACCATTAAAAATTACCAAAAAAACATTATCAGCATATATAGGTTGAAGATAGCTTACTTGGAGGAGGAGTATACGTCTTCAATACTACACTTACTGACGATTCCTTGGACGTTTACGGCGACATGCTACTTCCGTTCCTACTTCAAATGAATATGTTTCCATTGTCAGACTTGTCTCCTCATTCACCTTTCCTGATCCTTTAACCTTAGAAAAAAACAGCTTTTCACCCGTTCTAGTAGGCTTATAAAACCTCCATTTCGTTTTGTGGACTACGTATCTGTGGTTAAAATTTAATTTATATCACAGAGTCCACCCCGCCGGATCGCAAATACATAGCCGTCGGACGTCTACTTACATCTCCATTATTGCCAGATTTGCGCTAACAATCGCCGCACAGCCTACTATATTAAAAAGCCCCCCATCCTTTAGAACGCTCGTTTACCCAACCGAATCTACAAGTCAACCTTCAACCGCAAAACAAGTTAGAAGTCTATGTCCGTCTATAAATTATCTAATTTGTTGCACTGTCGCTTCCAACCGCCACGCGTTTAAAACAAAAACCGTCTTAAATATTCAACATTTTTGATCGACCGCTATCTGTTCTACGACACTTCATCAATCCCCAATTTTTTAAGGGCATATGTAGCGTTGAGAATTTGCAAAGAAGCAAAACAATAAACAATATTAATTTATTTTATTACAAAAATTACATTTAATTTCTGGAACTAATAATTTATGAATATTAACATTTTGGTTTGAATGTGTCAACGGTTTATATCGGTGGGAACGGCTATATAAACGACCGTTCTCACGCCGTTGAAAGCTTCCGTCCCCTTCCGTTCAACATTGTCATCTTTCGTTTTCATCTTGATTTTCGGTTTTTCTCGTGGTTTTATTTTTGTAACTTTGACAATAAGAATTTTTTATCCTGACTTTGTGTTTTTGTTTATTATTTCACGTGGTAATAACGTTATATATTGAGGGAAAGCTCGATTGGCACTTAAACATGCAACCTTCGTCAACAAGTAACGCTGCTTGTTTTTTCAAACCGTCCCATTGCGTTGATTAGTAAAACCGGCTACGTAGCTTTCTTTTGGAATTAATTTCACTAAAAATTAATGAAATAAAAACCTCATTTTTACGTCATATAATTGGTTGACATATTATTTAGAAATATTTAATTATTAATATCGTTAACTGGACATTTGAACACTATTTACAAATTCTAAGTTTTTTAGTTTTAATTTTATTAATTGAAATGTAAAGATAATTAAATTAAAAATATATCAAATTGTTAAATTTGGAATCATAAAAATGAATTATTTAAATGGGTGTCTGTTTGTTTACCCTATGCAGCCAACAGAGATCATTGGAGGAGTTCAACTCGGGATGTAATTAACATTTAATGTCAGCACACCTCAAGTGTCGTTCTTTAAGTACACACTACAAAAGTTGACGTTTTTGCAGATGTTTTAATTTTTTGAATTACTCTAAGTAATAATAATTGATGGGGAATGTTTATCCCCAATAATGATAATGATGATGATTTATAAAAATAGTGTTTTTATAATTAGATACATTTACAAAATGTTAAACAATGTTTAAAATTTTTTTTTAAATATATAAATATTTTAAATTTTATTTTTACAATTATTTATAATTTAAATTTTAAACTATATACTTTAAACAATTTGTTTAAAATGTCTAATTATTGTTTCTATAGCCTTCAAAAATCAAGATTATTTTTAAATTTACATTACAAGTTGGCTGTTTCTGATTATTTTTTACATGGTAAAAGCTAAAAAATATGCAATTAAGTTAACTGGTCCATATTTTACTATTATTTCTGATAAACCTATAGTTTCAATCGGTCGTAAAAGTGCATCACCATCTGATTTATACTTGAACTCGGAGTGTGTTTCTCGTAAACATTTAGAAATACATCGCAATGAAAAAATTCTACATTTAAAATGTTTTAGTAAAAATGGAATTTTTGTTGATGGATTGTTTTTTATGAATTGTTTGGAACTTTTGCAATTAAGTGACGGGTAAATTTGTTTTTATTTTTGATTAGTTTTAGATGTAAGCTTAGATTTCCCAGCACAGATATTGTTATTATTGTGGATTTAATTGAACAAGATTCTATGTATAATCCAAAAAAACGTGTTTTACGTCGTTATTCGTTTGATAATCCTGATGTAAATTGTTTGAGTAATGTAAAGTGAGTTACCTTGTTATTGACGATTTTAAATGCAGTATTTAGTTTTTTAATTTTCTTAATAAATGAAATGTATTATTGGTTTTTTTTTAAAAATTTTTTAAATATTTATGTTTATTTAATTTTTAAAATAACAGTTCTTCATTTTACGATAATTCTGGGTTTCCTGACAAAAATGAAGCAAATGTTAATTTTGATTTACGTTCTTTAAAATCAAATTCAATACCCACAGATATAAATTTAGAATTAAAGCATCCGAGAACCGATTCAGATTTAATTTCTTCAGAAAAAGAACATTTAAATACCAATGTTAAAATGGATTCTTTTATTAATCAAACAAACACTCAAACAAATGATTCTACCGGTCTTTCATTTGAATTAGTTAACCAAGTTTTACAAAAAATTGTAATGCAAACAAACACTTTGGATAAAAAATGTTTAGATCCAAATTTATATCCATTAAATCAAAATCTTGATTTAGCTACCCATTTTACGAAGTTGCTTGGTTCAAATTATGTTTCTAAAATCTCAGAATTATTAATGTTGTCGTCGATTTGTCCAAATGTCGCTGGCACATTAAATGATTATTTAAAATCTTTTGATTTTACTGATTGCGGTATGTTTTAATGTTATTATTAACTATATAATATATATTATTGAATTGTTTTTATAACATTGTGAATATTATAATGATATTTTTTTGATTAATTACAAAAGATAAGCTTTTAATTTTATTAGCTAAATATATTAACATCTAAAGTGTTTGTTGCGTTAGTTTGAAAACAGTTTTACAAGTATTTTTATGTTTTCAAACATTTTTTTAAAATTCAGATTTATTTTTATTTCAGTCACAAAAATTACACACACACATATATATATATATATATTTATTATTATTATTACAAAACCCTTTTGCTTTAAGAATAAGCATAGGGCAATAAGACAACAATTACAGCAAAACAATAACAACAATAACAAAGTCTCGTTGGCGTTAAATATTCAGCAAATCGAAGATTGCGATTTCTTTCGGCTTTCACTCAACCTTGTCATCTGGTAACTTTGCCATCCAGAAACGTTGTTGTTTGCCGAAATGACGTCATCTTTCATTGTTTCCGCAGCAGTATAAATTTTTACAGAGGCCAGGTTGCCAACCTTGCGCTCAAACCCTTCTCCTTTATCCAGGCTTGGGACTGGCTAGATTGAATCATTTCTAATCCAAACTAGGCGATATATATATATATATATATATTTATTTATTATTTTATATTTGCTACTTTGAATGTTTTACGAGAAACATTTTTCAGCAGTGGACATATTAGCGAAGCCGCAGGTGGGCCCGCATTTTAGTACCGGTGGTGGGATTTGAACCCATGTCTACCGAGGTCCGAATTCGAGCACGGTACCGCTAGACCACCCCGACTCGAATTTATATCTGCTTTATTTTAAATATATATATATATATATATATATAATTGTTTTTTGTAATTAACTAATTTTTAACTTTTAAGCTATATATTAAATGACTTTTCTGTATCGTTTAATAGATAAAATATTAATGTTTGTGAAGTTTTAAGTAACAGTATTTTGCAAAAATATTATTAACTATAGCACTTAACCTTATATTGAAAATTAATTTTATGCTATATACTATTATTGTTAATAGTTTATTTGGTGTTAGATATTGAGTTTTGTTTACATTTTATTTTGATTGTGATGGTGCTTATTGGTATTATTTTTTGTGGAAATTGGAATTGGTTCTTTTGAATTATACGTTATATATAATAGTTTTATTAATGAATTAGTTTAAAACATATTTTTAAAAATTGAATAAAGTGTTTTATTACATTTATTTACTGAAAAACATTGAAATTTAAATAAAAAATTATCTAGAATATATTTTCTAATTTTTTAAGATTATTTATTGTAAAGCTTTGTTTATATATATAACTAATAAAGATACAAGATTTAGATCGTTTTAACTAATATTGATGTAATTTCAATGATTGAAAATATTGTTTATTTTTCCCATATTTATATTTTCTACCCCGATAATATTGAAAATAGTATCAGTCACTTTACTAACCGGTGTGTTGAATATACAAGTTGTTCAATTTAAGGCTACATTTCAGTTTGCTTAAACAAGCTTACTGATAACTAACCACTTAAATATATATAAAATTGTTTTCATTTATTAAACTTACTTGCGTGTTTTTTTAAAAATTTTATTATTTAAAAACCAAAATATTCTATTTTATGTTGACAAATTAGTCACATAAACATTTATTTAACGGTTTTTTAAATAAGATCTATGTATCTTGACAGGATTTTTTTAATTCTGTAGAACCCACTGTGCGATTAACTGATTTCATATACGGTTAGAATATTTTTAACTTTTATAAACTTAGAAAAGTGCGGTTATGGAAATTAAAACTCTAAATCCTCTAGCACGAATATCGGAGTTTTTAAAGTTCTAATCAAAACACGAAATTGATTTGAAAAACATACATACGAACAAACCTAGGATAAATAAGCAATTATTCCGATTAAATTTAACATTAAATTTCTTATTAACTATTTTTACAAAAGAATATATTGCAGACTACGATTACGTGCCTGTAATTTAATTGATCTACCCGGCAATATCACACAACATTCGTATTTGAGAATTTGTGTAACACTTACGCTTTTGTGCACATTTTAGTATTGATTATGGTGGTGCACCCTGGACGTCGATTAAAGTAGACTAGGGACCAAATTAACAGCGTTTTATTTAATATAATCGTTGCTTTGTTAACAAATTAAATAACTAAGAATAAAGTACACTTCAGAGAAAATAAGACTGTCTTGTCAAATTTTCAAACCATTCTGACTCTTGTGATTTTGTTTATTAAGAAACGATTTTTATTATATTCTTTGTTGGGCTTACAAGCAATGGAACATGTTCGTTCAAGGTTTTTTACAAAGTTTGAAACAATGAAGACATGATCTTTTATTACTAACTAAATAAATAAAGTAGACAAGCACTATTAATTATTGACAGTAAGAATAACAAAAGATTAAATTAAGTGCATACACCAATTGATGTGTTGTCTTAAAAATTGAAAATTAATTATTTTCTCTGTAACTGGATATATATATATATATATATATATATATATATATGGGATGCTAATGATCCTGAGGATTTGAATGGGATGCTAATGATCCTGAGGATTTGAATAATGCTTATAAAGTATCAATTTCCAATGATGGTGATATTCCTGACTGTTAGTCCTCCACGTGGTGCATCCTGGACTCGGTGCCAACAGGCATCTAGACTAATAACAGCAGGGTCCGAGTGCACAGCGGTATAACTGGGCTTCCGCTACGGCGGGTGGGTGCGAACATACACCTAGGATACTTAAAAGGTATCTAAATGTATACGTATATCATATGTAGCCTTTGGGCTAAGGGAAATAACCCTGACAAAAAATCAGGCGACCTCGTCAATCTTTGCGAACAGTGGCGACGTCATCAACCAAAATGAATGAATATATATATATATTTATATATCTTTAAGTTTTATTTATTTTTACCACTTTAAATATTTTACGGTAAACACCTTTCAGCAGTGAACATTTTAGCGAAACCGAACATAGACCCGCACTTTGGTACCGGTAGTGGGAATTGAACCCATACCCATCCATGTTTGAGTCAAGCGCTGCATTGCTAGACTATCCTGGTATTATATATATATATATATATATTGCACTAGTTTAAATATTAATGGGTTCTTAATAAAGTCTAGAATTATTAACATAAAACACTTCCTCAAATATTAACGAAAATATAAAGCATATGGAAATTGTATAATTCTATATAATTTCTTTTATTATACACCACAAAATGTTCAGTTATAAATATAATTGCCATTTTTGTAACACTAACAACATAGACTGTATCATCTACATGGATGTTTTGTAAACACAAATAAATGCACATAAACTAGTTAACCTGATACATTGTACCTATTGTTAGGACTGTATACGGCAGGCAATTTCTTGTTTAAACCAATCTAGGATTAGATCTCTTTCCTTCCAACATATAGACACATGCATACGGTAAAATAGGGATTTGATTTTAAAAAGTTTTTAATATCATTGTGACTATGATTTGTTTTAGTTTTTATTAAAATGAATTACTTATTATCAGATTTCATGTTGTGTAAGTACAGTTTTATAATAATTACTTTCATGGTGATTTTTCATGGCTAATGGACCACTTATAGTATTGAAATACTTTAAGTTATCCATCAAAGTAAAATCCTAGTTATTTCGTTGCGCACTTGGTTCCTTTGTTCGCTTCAGTCTATATTTTGAAAACGTTTACAAAAATAAAGCTTATTACCATTATTGCAATGTGATCTGTTATAAACAATCTTTACTCAACTTTTTACAGTCATTACCACCTTATTTAAATAGAATATATATATAATCTATATATGCCGAAGTGGTCTATCGGTACAGAGTTCGACTTGGACCTAGGTAGACGTGGGTTTGGATTCCACTACCGGAACTGAATGCGAACCCACGTTTGGCTCTGCTAAAATGTGCACTATCTATTTGAAATGCTTTATGGAAAACATCTTTCAGCAGTTGCAAAACATGTTTAAATTATTATTAGGGCCAACGAAATGGTTGTTTATTTGATTATAATAAAATGGTTTGTGTAATTGAAGCATTGCATTTATAATTTGTAAAAAAAAAGAAATTAGAGTTCTGAGATAATCACATTTTGAAACATTCTAATTAAAGGTCATATTTGGTATTCAGGTTCAAATTTTTCCCCCCGTGTTTTGGTATAAAATGCTACGACTCTTTGTCACACTGTCTGGTTTTACTGTACTTTTACCATTGACCTGTAAAGGGTGATTAGTACAAATGTGTACGTATTGAAAGACTGGGTTATTAAAACAAGACCAATTTGAATTTAAAATTTATAGACTGGATTCATAATAAGACAATAAGTACACATTTTGCAGTTTGTTGCTGCATGTACAGCATACATTTTTGCAAGCGACAAAACGAATTCCTTGTCAAGTCTGCACGTAACGTAACTAAGGTTCAATTTATTATTGAGATAACTTGATGTGTGCATGTGCAGTTATATATTTTGAGTAAATACTTGCAATTTTATTGTTAAAAGTTGTATTATTGTCTAAATGTTTTTAGAAAGTGGACAATTAGTCAAATCAAATATAGGCCCGCATTTGGTGTCAGCAGTTGGACTCTGGTGTTTTAACTTCTGTCACTCGGGGTCTTTGATATTCAATTTTGTTTTGTCAAATAGTCGCTTAAACAAACTTGCATTCAGTGTCGGCGGTGCGACTTGAATCTATGCAGACGCAGTTTAGCGCTCTAGGCAAAGATCTTTTCCTTCCGACACATGGTATGTGTTTAAGTCTAGACACAGAGCAATGCTCCCTGCAGTTTGATTAAAACACTATCGATTAGGTTGTCACAGTTTGAGAGTTTGTGTATATATTTTTGTTACATGTAATTATTAGGCATTTTTGTGTTACAAAATTGAAAGTTTGGTCGATTACTAGACTCGAAACTGGTTTGCGTCTCATTAGCAGTACCAAATGTTGAAAAATGTTTTCGTTAGATCATTGGAGCAGTAAAAAAGACGAACTGAAGCAAAACAGACGTAGATGATCATTCTTATTTGGTGAAAATGGCCAAACTTCGAATCGATTACGAGTCGCATGTTTTAACCACATTTTGTACAAACATTTTTAACAATGTACGTGTAATTGTTTCAAAAAATAGTGTCATTTAAGCAAAGTATATTGTCAACTTTTGCAGTCCTTTATAGGTGTAAATGAAGTTAGTTTGGTTGGTTGGTTGTTTATCCCGGAGTAGCATGGGATGAAACTGAATGGGTAAAATTTTGGCTTTCACCATCTGTAGCAAATGCATCTCGTCTTAATAGGGCTTTGTGGAATGTACACGTGTTGAATAGTGTTTTTATTGATAAAAACACTCAAACAATAAAAACCAAAATAAAACTAAGATAATTGTCTATTTAATAAAGCAATATTGAATTAACTCGTGCAATATTCTGTGAATGAATTTTTTATTAATTATCATTCTGACGTATAATAACTAATTTATTTATCTATTATATGAATCACATACCTATTAGTTGTGCATTTTTGCATGTATGTATTTAGTAATTTTGGTGTAATAAATATTTCAATTCACGTTTTCATCTGTTTTAATGATTTTTTATCACAACACTATTGACAATCGTGTTTGCATTTGATTGAGCAGGTAGACACTAGCATGGATGATAATTTTTTAAACATGGATGTCTATTGAGTAAATACCTCAAAAAGAACAAAGGTCGCTAACACCATTACTATTGCGCCTAGGTTGTGTTTGCTTTATTTATTTTTGAGATTCCATTTCATTATTGACAAATTGACATCGCTTGTTTATTAATTAGGGTTTATATTTGTTAAAATGGATTGTACCTACTTGTGCATCATAGTCATCAACTTAGGTATTTCAGTAGAAGTGACTTATATAAGATATATAATTAGCAGTAATTGAACACGTGTTAAAAAAATTTAATATTTGATACTTATCCAAACAGAAGTGACTAATATTTAAATACAAGTACATTACAGTTATTTTGAATAAAAGGGGTTGAAAATGGACTTTAGTAAAGGTCCATATATACACCGGATATAGATTATTCGCGTATTTAGAAAATACGTTTTAGCAAATGGCGGTTAGCAAAACCTTGTAAACGAAGGCCCACTGGTACTGGTGATAAATCTTAAACGTATGCTTACCAAACTACAAATCCAACGTGTTAGCCACCTCTGAACACATTTTGTTTCATTCTTTTTTACTACTTTACGAGACACATCTTCCAGTTGTGGACATTTTGGCAAAGCCAGATGTGAGCCTTTATTTGGTGTCGATGGTGAAGATCAAAAGCATGTTCGAGTCCAAAGCTGTACCGCTAGGCTAGGATAAATTCTGGTGTGGTCCAGTGGTACAGCGCTTGACTCGAATTTAGGCGGAAATGGGTTGCAGTGGCACTACTGGCACTAAATGCAGAACTCCATTCGGTTTTGTTTACGGAAAACATTTTTATTTTCTGTCAAACACTCACCAGTAGCAACTAGATAAATAAAAATAAACCTGATTATCTTAATCACTATTCGTACACTTGTGGTACGATACTTATTTATTAATTATTATAGTGACATAAATTATTATTATTATTACAAAACCCTTTTGCTTTAAGAGTAAGCATGGGGCAATAAGACAACAATTACAGCAAAACAATAACAACAATAACAAAGTCTCGTTGGCGTTAAATATTCAGCAAATCGAAGATTGCGCTTTCTTTCGGCTTTCATTCAACTTTGTCATCTGGTAACTTTGCCATCCAGAAACGTTGTTGTTTGCCGAAATGACGTCATCTTTCATTGTTTCCGCAGCAGTATAAATTTTTACAGAGGCCAGGTTGCCAACCTTGCGCTCAAACCCTTCTCCTTTATCCAGGCTTGGGACTGGCTAGATTGAATCATTTCTAATCCAAACTAGGCGGAGTTAGTGACATAAATAATTAAGTTGAACTATTTTCAGTATTATTAAATATACACAATTGTTTTTGCATCATTGGCGTAAACAACAAAAGGAAAATTGTTTAGTCATACCATAGTCACAGGATCAAAATCAAAACAGCATTTGGTGAATAAGTACAGCATAGGTATAGGGAAATATCATAAAAATAATCAATCAATTAAAAGTAAGATATGAGTTCATAGTTAAATTGAAAACAAAGATTGTTGGATGACATAGAAAGTAATTATGAATGTGAAGAAAATTAATAATTCATGTTTAAAAAAAACTTGTATTATTGTTCATTTTTGACGTTGTCTGAATTGGTTGATACTTTTGAAATACACTAATTCCAATAGCCGCTGGCATGGCACAGTTTCCCAGAGTGCTTGGACTCAGAAATGGATGGGCATGGATTTGAATCTCACCATTTTCGATTAATCCACTTGCTAAAACATGTTTTGCTTAATGCGATCTTTTATCAAAGCTGGCGTGAAACGGATGACTGGTATATTAATAGTATTTGAAATTGTTTGATAGAATGCTTTCGCATAATGCAAATTTAAATAAAGTTAGAGAGTATAAAACTTCAAGCAGATCAGTGTGAAGTAATAGATGACGTATTGTAAATACTTTAAAGTTACATTTTATCTACACTTTTCTACCCTAAAATGTTTTTTGCTTTATTTTTACTAACTTAAATGTTTTAGGAAAAACATTTATCAGCAGTGAACATTCTAGCAAAGCCGAACGTGGGGCCACATATGGTTCCAGTGGTGGAGATCGAACCCACGCCACCTAGGTCGAACTCGAGCGCTGTACCACTAGACCACCCTGGCACATACAAAATGGGTTTTATATTTTCAACAACTGACGTTGTGCTACGCTTTGAAAAATCACATGACAATATGTATAAACAAAATAAGATGGATATTAATAAACGTTGCATTATTGAAAAAGAATGTTTTCTCATAATAACAAATTATACTTTTTACTGATCCAATTTTAAACTATGATAAAATTGTAAATGTAGTATAAAAACTTCTTCATGATAAAAAACAACACTGTTAAGTTAATACCAATTGTTGATTAATATAAGTCTGGTATTTTGGCGTGTTACGATATTTTTGATAAATTCAAGCTTGATAAACAAATACGTTTGTTATCCGCGTCGGGTTGGTTAAATCAAAACACGTCATCTATACGCGTGTTTCTGTCAAAATTCAATTATCCAGCATCAAGCAATGTAAATTTTACCATAGAATTAAATATTTGCGTTCATAAAAAATGGCAAATTATGATTAATGAATGTTTAATTTATTGTCGAATATTTATTAGGTTGTAGAGAAATATCAATTAGCTGCAAATAAAAGAAAGATAATAGATTTATAAAAGTAGTTCGAGATTATTACTATTTTTATTATGTCTTGTTTTATTCTTGTAAAAATAATTTTTATTTAAGCAAACAAAAAAAATTGACCTCAATAAGCGACAAAATGTTATTTTTTCAATTTTTTGGGGTTTTTTGCTTAAAAGTTGTACATGAATTAAAAAAAAAACATTTTTTAGCAAGTGGACGTTTGCGGGGCCAAATAAGGGCCTATTCAGTTGCGAGTCGAACATTGTAGCTATTTGTATCACCTAGGCGAGGGTCCGGATTTAGTTGCGACGGTGGCCTTCGAACTTTGACAGAACAGTACCAGTCTTGTTCTGTCTTGCTATAAAATTTAATCGGTCTGAATTATTGTCAGTTGCTTCAAGTAGCAATAGGAAACATAAAACGGCTTATAATTGAATTGAATTTATTACATTTTTTATTTAAGTTGGCAGTCACTAAATGAAAAAAATTACGATTTAAATTATCTAAACAAAATTAAGCTTTTATAGGGGTTTTTAAAATTTTATTAAATGCATTTTCAATCTTTTTATTACTATTGAACATTAAATTTTAAATTAATGATTAAACTGTCGATATGTCAATTCTAATTAGAATCATACTTTTATTAATTATAAAATAAAATTAATGCATTTTATTACTTTTAATTTATTTAATTGATTTAGTTAAAACAAATTTATTTATTTATAATTTTAACTACTTAATTATTTCACGAAAAACATTACTAAGCAACCGATCATTTAGAAAAGTCTAAAAAAGTATTTGAATTGAGTTCCAGTAGTGGAACTTGAATCCATGTCTTTCCAGTTTCGACTTGGGCGTTCTACCAACTTGGTCCCTCAACTACTTTGAATAACTTCAAGCATTTGTTTCCATTATCCAATTCATCAAACACATTTTGAATCTAACAATGGGGTTTTAAGGGTTTTTATGTTTTTAGAAATATTATATTAGTATTGTCAGATTCACTTGAATAATAAATTTACTACGTTTTCCAGTCAACCAGGAGCACTGTACAGCTATTTCGTCCTTATTTGGAATCATTAGCAGCGCATACCTTTCAAGTTTTACACACACATGAACTTGCACCCACGCCTCTATCTATCTATCTTGAATCTTACAAAAATCAATATTGAGAATTGATGCCATTGTTTTTTTGGAATGGATAATGGATGATAGCAAAAGAAACGATAGACCACGGAAAACTTGGCTAAGAACCATTCGGGAAGATTTAATTGAAATGAATATTTCGTGGAAGATCAAACAAACATTTTGGCAAAATGTTTGAACACATGGAATTATATTGTTGCCTCATGTTCTTTTAAAATTATGGAACTTTGTTGTTGTTTTTGCCGTTACTGTTATCTTGTTGCCCCATGCTTATTTTTTAAACCAAATGGGTATAATAGTAATCTTTATTCTTCTATGTTGTGTTTGACCTTCAAACAGCCAAATCAAATGGTGACATTGGCAGCAATCACTTGTCACCAAATACTGTCAATTTAACGGCAACGACAAACAATCAAGCCGATTGTGCAAACGGCGTACACGAATGCCCAGCGATGCTCAACGACGAGTCCAAATGTGCAAAAGATTCATTCCCGGCCGTCGACGATATGGAATCGATTGGAGACGAACTTCGATCGGGTCACGATGACGCTGGAACGGTTCCCGACGAAGTAGACGAAGACGTCTTTTCCGATTCACGTTCGGTTGGCGATTCGACGACCAACAACGACAAGGCAGATGTGTCGAGTCACGTCAAACCGCCCTATTCTTATGCTCAATTGATTATCCAATCGATCGCTTCAGCACCCGACATGCGTCTTACGCTGGCCGACATTTATTCATACATTTCGAAGACGTTTCCCTATTACAAATTAAGTGAAAAAGGATGGCAGGTAGGTCGAATTGTTTGCTTATTATTGTTGTTAATAATAATAAGAATATCTGTCTAGAGGAGATTAGAAATAAACTAATATAACCAGTTCTAAACCTGGATAAACGAAGAGGGTTTGAGTGAAAGTTGTATTCCTACATTAGTCGCCAGTGCGGAAGTCCAATTATACTTTTGTGCACGTGGTCCTTAATCTATATATAGTGTGATTCCAGCATGTATGGAAACAGGATCAACACTATTGTTAGAAATTTAAAAAGTTGGAAGCATTACAAACATTTCTATTCATATATATATAGTTTAAATTACCTATGCGAAACTATTTTGACACGTATGTTATTGAATAATCTTTTTAACATATAATTGTTGCTACTGATGTGGCACAAAGAATCAACCTTTTGAGAAATGTAACAAACAAATCCCAAAGTTTCGGTAAAGGTGTGTTATATAAAAGCGATTGTTCATTGTTTATATTCTCCTTCTTTATATTTTTTAAATTATTCTTAATTCAATAAACTGTGATTTAATTTATTTAGTTCATTGTTATAATCTGATGTTTAACTTTTTCATGAGTATGAACAAAGCCTATTTATAAACGAATACCAACAGGGAAGTATTGAATATTATTATCAATAATTGATTATATATATATATATATATATATATATATATATATATATATATATATATGGGTGGTGCATTATCAAAGGATTTGAAATATTAATGTAGTGTTTTTAATTGAGATTAAAAGTATAATACGTTTTAGATAATAAAAAGAGCGTAATAATTCTGTTTACGTGTGAAATACGGACGCTTAAAATGAATTATTAATTAGAACTTAGGACATCTGACTTTAAAATAATTAAAGAAATGAAATATTTTAACTATTGATTGTATAGGTAAGTGTGGATGGATTAAGTTAAACATTTTTACTATCCCCCGACTGTTCCATTTTGTCAGTAGAGACATAAAGTAGATATTTTGAATGATCACTTTTTCATTATTTTAGCATTTTCAGAATTTCTTGAACAACTACCTTTAGTTGTTTTGTATGTACAACAAACGTGGAAAAATAACTAAGTTACTTGACTAACAGATGGCATTCTTGTTACATCACCACTGACAACAATGATTAGTGGAATGGCTGAATTTTTTTTTGGGTTTTTTTTTGTACCCAAATAGCTACATATAGTAGCACGCATATACCTTGAAATACCTGTATAGAACCCTAGATTTATACTTGCACTCATTTACCAAAACAAAAACCCGCTGTGCACGTGGTCTCTGATTCGTAGAAGTCTAAGTTCGGGACGAGGCACATTAAGATGATGAATTATAAATACTAGCATCATTGAACATTAATTATTAGCATCCATTCAAGTTTAAAATATTATTTTAATACATACATTATTGTTTAAATTTGTACTTAAGCACTCTTTCTCTCTTTCTATATATATATATATGGAGTGCATCTTTCCATAATTTGTTTAATCATATGATTGTGTAATTTGTTTTTTTAAGTACTAATGTCTTTAAATGAATATTATTATTATTATTATTATTATTATTATTATTGTTTTTGTTATTATTATTATTATTATTATTATTATTATTTTCAATATTATTATTATTTATTGATAGCTAATTAAAATTAAACTTTAGTTTGTATTTGTACTACACATTATTCTTTATTCTTTGATCTTGTGTCTTTTTTTAAGGATAAAAGCATATAAAATAAGTACAGGCTGACACACTTATAATTTTTAATTCCATTTTGAATAGACATCAAAGTTAATTCTTTTTTCTTACTTTTATGTTTTGTAAAAAAAGGTATTTTGTTTGGCTGATTGATACGTAGCACACAAAGTTGGTACAAAACTAGATCGCATATTAGAATGTCAAACAATTTTTTTGCATTTTTGCATTGTTAAGAAAGCGATTTTATTGGCTCATCATATTTATTTGTATGATTTTTGTAAAGCAGAAAATTTGATCTCCTTATTGTCAAACATTTGCACTTGCAAAATATAATAATGCAACCTGGTTAAAAAACATAATGAAGTTTACTTGTGATTGCTTTGTAAGGAATAGATTAAAGAAAGCATTTTATTTACACAAGTATCGTTAGTACTTTATTGTTTAACGAACCTATTAAATGATGGATTTAAGTAGTACTTTTTGACAAAAATTCTATCTAATGGATTTTTTATAGTGAGCTACAAAGTAACTGCAAAATGCAACGGATCATTTTATTTGCATCGTGATACATTAATTGCCTAAAGTGACAGATATTATTCGCATTTTGTCTGAATGTATTGATTTTTTAGGATACAATTATAATATTAATAAAAATTTTATTGATGGCTTTTTAATTTGTAGCCTTATTGTGAGCAATGTTTCAAAATCTATTGCATTGTAATACTATCTGTGTTTTGATTGTACAAAATGAAAATAGGGTCACTTTGTGTCTGTGTAATATGTTTTTAATTATTTGTTTATTTAAACAATATTAGGTTTTGTTTACAAAATAATAAACTTGTTTTTTTCCTAACGTATATGATGAATAACAATTATTTACTTCAGCTGTGGCATTCTATTTATATGTATCAATGAAAGCATTATTGTGTTTACTACTATTTTTGTTTACAGTTTTGTATAAAATTATTTACCAATATTTTTTTTAATTAAAAATATTTATAAACATTTTAGATATTCTTATTTATTTAGAATTTGTTAATTATAAGTAATTTTTAGAATAATATAATATTTCGTGTATCGATCACACTAATTAGTGACTGTGTAGGCTTTACATAAATATTGTCGGTTTGTGCACACACGTGAAAGTTGAAAAAATTCCGTCTATATAGATATAATTTTTTCACTACCCACACATCAGATACAGTATTTTTACTTTTAACATAAAATATTGTTGTATCTAAAATATTTTCAAGCTAAAAAGACAGTTAGTTAACTTGGAAACACGTCTGCAAATTAATAACGAATTTGTAGTTTGAACAAAAAGAAACATTTTACTGTGTCTTTAACCGCTCGCCCTCACCCAATTCGATTTCATTTTCAATTGTAGAATTCGATCAGACACAACTTGTCGCTCAACCGCTATTTCATACGAGTGCCTCGACTGAATTCGGAGCCTGGCAAAGGCGCATTTTGGATATTGGATCCAGCGTGTGAAACGCGACTAATGAGCCAAGCGTTTCGCAAACGTCGTCAAAACTCCATTAAATCATCCTCATCATTGTCTCCGTTCGATGTGGATAGTCATCATCATTATCACAACAACAACAACAACAACCAACAACACCAACAGTTGCCAGAACGTTCGTTGAACGTCAACTCGTCCGTAGCCAAATGTGATGCGAATCCAGAAAACGTATTCTTATCCAACTCGTATTATCAATGCCAATTAAATGATCGTTGCTCAACATCCGACTTCAATGCGGCATCGTTTGATCCTCTGTGGAATTCTGCCCAATTGATCAATGATCACTTTTCGTCGCAATTGTTGACTAGTTTAGAAAAACGCCGTCGTTCAATGGATAGTTCGGGATTGACTTCAACTCAGGCAGATGATGATGACGATGATGATGATGATAATAATAACAATCAAAGTCGTTTCGAGTGAGTTTTTATTTGAGCGCCTTTCTTAAATAAATTATTTTATGACTGTGTTCTTATTAAAGCTGCAAACTGTCCAATGATTGGGAAATGTTTTGCAAATGAAAAAAGGAAACTGCATTCGGTAATAAGATCTATTGTCCTTTTTCATTTTTTACTCAAGAGAAAAAATAATTGTTTAGTTATATAGATGATTTTGCCCAGAGTTATTTTTTAAGATTGGAAAAAATGGACAATTTATATATATATATATATATATATATATATAAAATCAAAATAAGATAAAAACCATAATACGTTAATGGTTTTGACGTTCCATCTATTAATCTCATTTTTATCAATTATATTAACAAAATTTGTGCGGGGTTTTGTATTATTTGACAAACTATAATCATCTTTGTACCGCAACACTAAGTGTTTTTTTTCAACTTTTTTAAAGTATAAAATGTGTCTTGTGTTTTCCAACAACTTTATTTGATTTGGAAATTTCTTATTTGTAAAATTTATCATTTCTTTTACAAATGATGATTAATGATTTTATTTGCTTTCAATGCCACATTAACTAAAGTCTTTTATTTTTGGAATAATTAAAAATGTTGTGAGATGATTAATTGTAATATTTAATTAAGTTATCTGGTTTATGCTTAAATCAATAAAACTAGAGCTAAATCAAAAATATTTTTATTATTATCATTAATATTATTATTGTTACTATAATAATAATAATTATTATTAAGACATGTTTTTACAGTGTTATTGGATATTTAATACTGGCAAAATCTAAACGGTTTAGAAATTAGTATATAATTAACATGGTATTGCTGTGGTTTACAGTAATTTATTTTAAACTATTTACATTTTTAGTATATTCTTGGTTGTTGATATTCTTTATGCTAATACAAAATAATTGTTTTAATGAAGGTTAATACAAATATGATTAAAACGTGTATTCCTGAAAAGCACTAAGTTTATGCATATTGTTAATAAAACACAAATGAAATTTGTTGTGCACGCTATTATTCAAATGTTTTTGCACCAGATATTTTTGTTGTGTTATATATAGAAAGATTAATTTGTAGACTAAAGATTACTTTGGCAGTATTCAAGGTTGAAGGATTATAAAGGTGATTATTTTTGTACAGGCGTATTGTGATTATAATTATTCTAATTTGTGCTCAAGTTTTAATTATATTTGTTTTCTCTACTTACAAATGTGGATGTTTTTTAAACAAAGAATTGCCTTATTTTTGTAATTCTTTTATTACATTTTTATTGTTTTGAATGTTTTATTTATATATACAAGATATCATGTGATTATCTTTTAATCTTACTAAAATTACATTTTTTGGAAAACAGAACAATCGCACTGTTTAATTAAATAATTAATTAAGTGCAATTATTTTATTATTTATTTTTTAGTAAATAGTTACTTTGCATTATTTTTACCAGTGTATATAAATAGTTATTATTGATTAGTGTTGTATATACAGCCCTTGAATAAATTAGTGTTGAAAATTCAAAAAAAATTGAATCTAAATTAATTTATTATCTTTTAATGTTTTTCAGTAAAAATAATTATTAAGAATTTAAAATAATGTTAAATATTTAATAGTTGATTTATATTTACTTAGAAATATTTATTTAAAAATGCCGAGTTGACTAAAAAAGCATATTTTAAAAACAACATCTATATAAATGAAATAACTAAACGCAATTAACATTTTTAAAATAATAATTAATAATTTTTTAACTAATTTGTTTAAAATAATTATTTAAAAATGCACTTTAATACCTTTAGTTTACGTTTCTACATCACAAAATTTATGTTTTTATTACCTCATAAAAAATTAAAATCAAAATTAAAAAGCATTATTTTATATTAAAAAAATAACTAATTAATTATTTTTAAATATTTAATTATTAAATAAGTATTTTTTAAAATATGTTTATACTCAAAAGTTACCATAGTAACCAAAAATTTGAAGTAATTTAAAAACCGATTTTTTGTGTAATGTTACTTTGAAAACGTTACTTCGGTTTTTACTTTAAATTAATGATTTGTTGTTGAATTTAAGCTAAAAATTAATATTTGCAACGAATTAAAATTAGAAATACAGTATATCTTGTTAAAACGATTTAAAAATTATAATGTTTTTAATAATATTTTAGGTATTTTCTTAAAGATATTAAAAATTTATTTTGTTTGTTAAAAAAATTATTATTTAACTTAAAAATAATAAAATAGATTATTTTGTTAATTTATAAAATATAATTAACACAAATTTAGTTATTTGCTACCTAGGAGCAGAACATATTACATGATATATCTTTTTTATCACGGGAAGTTTAGTTAATTTTTTAATACAAAATAAAAACACCGAAATTATGTTTTGTAATAGTAAAATAAAAATTTGTAGCTAATAAGACACGGACCTAAAAGGATTAATATGTTGGATAATAAAATAAGTTGCTATGTATAAACGTTTTTGTACAAACTTAAAATTTTATAGTTGGAACAATATATATATAAACAACAAATATTAAATTGGTTGTATAAAAAGTATTAAATAACCCTTATGTAAAAAATTATATTAACCAATTTAAACAGTGGTCTTTTTCTAGTAAAATGTATTAATATTTTTTAAGTTCAAATGTATTTTACTTATGCCAGTGTTACAATTATTTATAAAAATAATAATATGTATTGTAATTTTACAAAATTAGTTGCACTTGTATTTAAACTTATTTTGTTTAGAAAAAAAACTTAATTTAACCATAACACGGGCTAAAATAAAAATAATTATATATTTGAAAATCGCTATTTAATAGTTCTATTATTAATATTATTTATTTTATTTTTTGTATAATAAAACTTAACATGTATAAGCATATTTAAATTTAAAAAATATTTGTCTAAATTAATTTTTTTGTTAAAATTTAGATTACATAAAACTATATCAGCATTTTAACCAAAAGCATACCAAAACACCTAAGCCAAGTGGTTACAAACACGAGCCATTTTATTTATTATTTAGTATTTTGTAGTAACTTATACATAAAACAATTTATTAACCCTAAAAATTAGA
This sequence comes from Cardicola forsteri, assembly GCA_025895645.1. Taxonomy (NCBI): domain Eukaryota; kingdom Metazoa; phylum Platyhelminthes; class Trematoda; order Strigeidida; family Aporocotylidae; genus Cardicola; species Cardicola forsteri. Next base: position 51,667 of record JAKXYG010000549.1, on the reverse strand, counting down.
TATGTTTTGCGTTTTTAAATATATTAGAAGTCATATTTTATGTTGGTAATTTTACTCAATCTTAGATTATGAATCAGTTAATGTTTTATGTAATTTTTTTATTAGTTACAATATATATCTATAAAATTATACTTGTATTTTAATTATCACATAATATTGTACGTTTTATAATTAAAACGACGTCTTTACTGCATGTTATGTGATTGCTATAAATGTTTTAGTTTAATAACCACGTTTTTCAACACTAATTAGTTTAGGAGTTGTATATTTTTCTTATAAGTATAAATTACTGTTTTCAGCATTATTACTATTGCTGTTGTTTGAATACTTTACAAGAAATATTTTCTAATAGGTGGACATTTTAGCAAAGTCAAACGAGGGTCCGAATTTAGTTCTGATGATGGCATTCCAATTCATACTCAATCAAGTTTGAATCAAATACTGTAACCCGGTTTTATGTACTACTTCAATTTTTTAATCATTTACGAATTTATAAACATTAATGTATGGTTGGTCACATAGATATTCTTCATTATATTTATGCTTGTGAATATATTCTACGTATACAGAACTAATGACAAGGTAATCATGTTGTTAGTTAATAATAAAAAATATTTTAAAAATCATTTTTGATACAAACATTCAAGCAATAAACTTGGGAAAAATATTTTTAATGTAATAATATTCTGTTCTTACTTAGTTTTAAATATACATTTTAACTAATTAACATAATTGAAGTCAGAAATATTTTATTTTTAAAATAAATGATAACATTATGCTCTTTTGATAAAATAAAGGTTGTTGTATGTAATTAATGCAAATTAGTGATACAATAATGCTTTAATAAATATTACTAGAATGTACCGGATGACTAAATTGAACCCTGGTTGAATATACGTTCGATTCCCGCTTCTGGCGCTGATTGCGGGCCTTCACTTGGCTTTACCATAAATGTTCACTTGTTTTTTTAATGTTTTTCGTCATGCATTGAAGTAATCAAATTAAAAATATATATTGCCAAATGACAGATATATCTAATACAAGTAACTAGTTCTTAATACTTTTAAATATCATAATACATGGGACTTCAATACTGATGATCCTAAGGATTTAAGTAATGCTTATAAAGTCTTAATTTCTAATGACAGTGATATTCCTGACTGTTCCTCCTGCACGTGGTGCATCCTGGACTATGTTTTTATAGGCATCTAGACTAATAACAGCGGGAACCGAAAACATAGCTGTATAACTAGGCTTTTTTTACGGCGGGTGGATGCAAGCATACACTCAGAATACTTAAAATGTATCTTTAGGTATATGTATATCATGTGATGACGTTACTGTAAGGGAGATAACCTTGATAAATAATCAGGTGGCCTCGTTAATCTTTGCAAACAGTGGTGCCGTCACAAGGATACCGTCTATTAGCCAAAAATCTTTGTTCTTCTTTTACGTTTGTTACTCTCGTCAAGCTTTTGAAATCAATCGATTAATTAAAAAAAAATTTTTTTAATATAGAAAATGTAGAAATAATAAAGAGTTAACCACGTCACCAAACTACAATGAATGAATGAATAAATTAGACTTCATCATTGACAACTACTGTCATATTTTTTTCTCCGTTGTTATAAAATATTGTATCAACTCTTTTGTTCTTTAGCAAATTTTGTTTTTTTAACTTTTATCAACTCTAAAATGAATACAACTATGTCACAATAATTAAATTTATGAAATGTGCACTTTATAAAAAAAGCGTTCATTTGAAATAAGGTTGTCCATTAGATTGCTTTCAATTATTTTAGTTGATATGATATATCAGTAACACATTGTTTGAGCGCGCTCATGGTTGTAACCAAAAGTAGCATTAAAATCGATTTAACGAGACATCATATATTGTGACCTTATTCAATTGTAAATACAACATTCAGTCCTTTTGTTTGTTTTTAACGGTGTCCTTACAAGTGCAAACCAAATCATGCATTTGGTATAATGATAGAACAGATTTTTGCACAACTAAGTGATATCGTGTATGGCACTACTTTACTACGTGTACAAGTATGAACAAACAGTTGATTTTGTTTAGGTTGTATTTTCGCTTCTTTAGTGTAATTGTGGTATGTAGGCCTGAGGTAATGCACACACACATATATAGAGATTTTATCGCTTGGATGGTTGATATTTATTAACAGGTGGATATTTGAAAAATATCAAACTTGTATTTAGTGTCAGTGATTGAGTCCGCACCTATGCTCACCCCAGTTTAGCCACTTCTTCCATCTATAATATATATGTAGACGCAGTGAGAGAGAAAAAGGAAGAGATTGATTTTCATTGTTTCAATATTTGACAGAAAATGCTTTTCAACAAGTGAAGATTTAGCCATGCCAAACGAGATCTCAGAATTAGTGATAGTCAAATCCGTGCCCACCCCTTGGTGTATCTTCCGCTTTAGCAACCCTTCCATACGTTTGACCCATTTAACAATATAACGCAACCGTCTATTGATTGATTATTAATCGGTAGTAAACAGATTATGAATACTTTTATTCAATACTTTCTGATAAACATGATTCCTTTGGCTAAAGTTTTTCCACATAAAATATCTTTTGTTGCTGATTCAAACCATATGTACTGATTTTAATTGTCGTATCTATTGTTGTACATACATTTTCTCATCTATCCAAAAGGTACATTGAAAATGCACGATCCATTGTTGTACAATGAAATTGATTGCTTATATTGATTTGATCTTGTTTTTTACCATCTAACCGGTTGATTGACCAATCAGCATTTAGCTCACCCCACACCCGTGATGTGTTTGCATATTTGTATATATATATATATATATATATATATATATATATATGTTTGTATATACATAGATGTTGTTGTTTTAAGTTGTTGTATGTTTGGGATAGTTACGTGCATCATTGTTCCAAATTTAGAACATTCGTCACAAGCCTGTTAAAAAAGTAGGAAAAAATGCGCGTTTGTTGTGAAACAATTTTTACTTTTAATTCGAATTGTTTTAATTTTTTTGGTAAATGACGTGTAGCATGTTTGAATGGAAAAAAATGCAAATAACCTAGAAAGCACAACAATTATTAAGTCTTTCAACAGATTTATTACAAGCTATGACTGAAGTGGCTACAGCTCCAGACTCGAAACTGGGGTGAGCATGGGTTCGAGTTCTACCTTTAATCCACTTCGTTTAAGCTAAAAAAAAGACATGATTTGATAGTTTGGTTTAGAAAACAATTAATATTCAATTGAATTATACAAGGCAGTCGTGATCAGAGAATTGTGTTGAGTTCATTGTTGACGTTTTTCAAATTTATTGACAATTTTTCTGAATATGAGATACAGCAATGACAGTAGCTGCTGGAATGGCACAGGTAGTTAGAGAACTAGAATCGAAACTTAATGGGTACTGAATTGTTCCACCAGTTTGTCAAATAAGAACTCTTGTGTCCAAGACTTTATTAAATATCCAATTGCTAAAAATACGTTTTCTATCATTCTCAAGCAATAAGCATAATAATAATAATGGTAAGCATATTGATCAAAACGTTTTAGCTAGTGAAACATAGATAATAACTGCGTAGACAATAATGAATAAAACATAACGCTTTTTGGGAGTGTTTTTAATTTATCGTTTTCTTTAGCCATGTAAAAATTATGAAGTAATATTATTCTATAACAATCTTCCCTGTTTAAAATTGCAATCAGTGCCCCCCCCAACGAAAAAGGTGACTTTAATGCAGCCAGCAGACTACTACTATTTAATTGCCTTTAATCTTGTCAATATAATTTGTAAGAATTATAAAGTTAAAGTATTTATCCTTTCGTACTGTAGTAAAATTTCGATTTTTTTAAAAGTATTTCTGTAAAAGGTTAGTTAGATTTTTACTGCAATTTGTTGTGAACACAAACTTGATAGTTTTATTGTATTTACTATTATTAAACCCTACAGGATTAGTTTAAGCAATTCTAAACAAATTACATAATCCATTGCTATATATATATATTCAAATGTTTAATCCAATTAATATGTATGTGTTTTTCATCGGTTCAGCGCGCTTTATTTTAAACAATTCAATTAATATTTTTTCATTGTTGAAAGTTAGGTGGAACGAATTAAATAAAGTCAAATGACGGAAAAAATTTTTGCATTTAAATCACTGAATTGATTTTAAAATTGGTCTATTTTAAATGTAGAAAATTCTAATTTTTTGATCAATTTGATTTTTAAAAAGTTATTTTATTGGCAAAGTTGCTTCTGTTTGTGAAGAAGAAGGAAAAGAAGAAACGAATCAAAATATTTATTTTTTATCATTTTGATAATTTTTGATGACGTGCTATCATAAAGCAAGTAGCAATTTGTTTCATTTATTTATTTTAGTAAATTATTGATATATTTCTATAGTTGAAATGCTTGTTTTTGTGGTCAGTCACAGATTGTACTTTACAAAATAAGTTGAACTGGTGGCAATGGGTTTTGGAAAAGACGTAGCTATGGTCTAGAAAGTTGATGATTGTTTGTTTGAGTTTAACCACTGGTATTAAATGACGTCTCCCGCATCCAGAGCTTCATTAAATGTTCACTTGCCAAAATATTTTTGCAATGAAACATTCAAATAAAAACCTGATTATTATTATTTAACCAGCTTGCATTTCGATGGATTTAAACTGAGATCAAAGTTAGTAGACCACTGTTCAATTTTATCAATAGAATTTTCAAATTTTTTTAGATCATTATTTGAAGAAATTTTTGTGTACAAGACCATATCATCAGCAAATTTAAACAAATGTGATGGCTGTAGAACTTGTAATGGATCTACGTACAGTGAAAATAAAAACGGAGACAGTACTGCACATTGTGGAACTCCATTATTATTTTCTGTTAATTCTGATTTATTATGACCAATTTGTGTAAACTATTTTCTTTTTGTGAAATAATTTCGTAGCCAGTTTAAGATGTAGTCGGTTGTTTCAAGTACTTCAAGACGTTCAATTAATTTTTCTTTTGATATACTATTAAAAGCAGATTTATAATCCAGAAACAAGTAGTATATTGAACATGTTTGTTTGTCAAGGGATTCAGTAATGTAATGAACACAGTCTAGAGTAGAATAATTATTTTTATAAGCAAATTGATAATGGTTATTACTAATGTTCAGTATAGGCTTAAGGTCATTAAGTATTATTTTTTCAGTTAATTTTAAAACCACTGAGGTGCAAACAATTGGGCGATAGTGTTCTGGATTTGTTGATGTGACAGAAACTTCTGGAATAGGTGTGATTCGTGAGATATGCCAAGTATTAGCTATTTCACAATTCATAATATATTTGCTTATTATTATAGATAATGATAGAGCAATTGCTGGCATGAAGAGCTTTAATAAATTGCAGCTTATTCCATTAGGTTCAAGTGGAGTGCTTGCTTTACAGCTGTTAATTAATTTTTGAATATTAAAGTTGATAATAAGTGTTGAATAATTTTGAGTTAATTGATTAAATTCTAATATGTTTGATTTGTTTGAAGTAAAGTGATCATTTAGTTTTTTAGCATCCATCTTAAAATGATTTGCTTTTGATTTATTAAAAATTTTGTTAATATTTTTCTAAATAGATTGTGAATCACGGTTTGATTGAAAATAATTATCAGCATAGTTATTAAGTTTGTTGATTTCCAGTATAATTTGTTTAAGTTCTTCAATTTAGTATATTGATTTAATTTATATGCCACCTCTTTTTCTCGTCTAAGCCTTTTAAGATCAACTAGGGAAATATTGTTGTTTGTAATCTCAACTATAACTACTAGACAATATTTGTTAATATAAGTGTTAATAAAATCAGTAAACAGTACAGTAGTAGTAGTAGTAGTAGTTTAGATAGTTTAGTGCCAGTACATTGTTTACGCTTATTAACGAATTTAACAGTAGTTTCAATTTCTGGTTCTAATTCGTTTCAAGTAAGTTTGTCAATGCATAACCAAAATTGTAAAATTGGTTCCTTAAAATGTTATAATTCCGGCAATACATAGGCCACAACATTGCATTTTTTATATACTTTGATCGAACATTCAATCTGTATTATGTATATATTGTGCATATACTGTTTGATTTGGTTGTCACTTTTTTGAGTGTTGCGGTTGTTAGCTTTTACCTCAATTGCCAACCAGAAATAAATAGCACATGTTTGTTGGTTGGTTAGATTGTAAATTAACGCTAATTCATATGTGCTATTAGGATGAGTACTAAAATGCACAACCAAAAAACTTATTATTATTATTATCATTATTGCTAGTTGAAGGTTTTACGGAAAAGGCATTTTTAGCAAGTGGATATTTAGTACAGCCAAACAAGTGGTAGGGCTCGAACTTATACTCACCTAGTTTCGAGTCGAGCGCTATACCTTGGCAGCAAGAGTGCAATAATTACAAAATAAAAAAAATTGTTCTAGTTGGCAAATGTCTTTACAGCAATGGCAATTGAACAAGATTATTTATTACATATGAATAAAATCACTTGTAAAATGTATACTGATGATTTGCTAGTTCGTTTGTTGTTTTTGCAATTATGTCATATTGGTATCCAATACTTTCTTGTTGATAGCAATGATTTAAAAAAACATTTTTCCATATTTTATGATGCTGAATGTACTTGTACCGAAGTATTTAGGCTGATTATAATATTTTTTTTTCTTATTCAATTTTACTGCTTCAAATGTTGTACGGAAAACATTTTATAACAGTTTTAGCGATGCCCGCATATGGTACCGATGGTGAAGAACAAAAGGGACATATAAATGATCTTTACATACAAAACTGTGGAAGACAAATGTTTAAGATGCTCTACTAATACCGAATTGATGAAAAGTCGATTATTATGTTACAAAGCCATTGATAGCAATAAAATCCATCTCATTAACAAAAAAACAAATATGGGAGAGAAATGTTGTTTTTAAAATTTGTGTGTGTGTGTGTGTTGCATAAGGTATAATGTTTTGCATTTTCCAACTTGCTTATAACATTTTTAATAAAATATATTAAATACAAGTGTTGCAATGGATGCATACATATTTCGTCTTTGTTTACATTTCAATTCAAATGTATTAACCAGCCTTAGATTTTGCCCTATTGAGGTCAGTGCTCAATACTATTGTTTTTGTTAGGCAACTGCATTGTATTATACAATGAATGCACTTTTTCAAAACGCCATTTGTACTTGAATTTGTTAGTTGAAAGTATGGATCAATTGTTTTGGATATAAATAATAGCATATTGTTCAATTAATTTTATTATACTTCAATTGATGTTTTGTATTTATTCTGTTGTCACCTTTTTATAACACCAAATTGCTATTTGTTTTAAAAATATTATTGCAACTATCAATATTCTATTAAATTTTTATTGTGTACTATTTATATACATAAACTCAATTTTAAAATGAAGGAATTAGTAACAACACTATAAAACTGTTTGCATCGTCTACTTGGACAATTGAAAACCAGTACAAAGTTGTAAACACAAATCGATTTACTCCATTTAGAAATAGTGTTAGGATCGGTGTTATTAAATATAATTATCATTATTATCAGTGCCACCGCCAGTATTAAATGCGGACCTCGGCCGGCTTTGCCATGTGTTCTATGATTGAAAAATTTCTAAAGCAGTAGCAAAATAAAATTATAAATGAAATTATGTATATATATATATATATATATATATATATATATATATATATATATATATATATCCACTATACAACCCATTTTGAAAATGATTTAGAGCAGAAATTAATGAGTATTGTAAATATAACCAAATCAATGATTATAAATAATTTCCTAATCATTGCAAATTGCTAAAAAGCTTTAAATTAGTTTTAAAAATTTACTTTTCGTTTAATTGAACACCTACTTATAGTTGAAAAACAATTTTTTTCTGTTTTATAAGTTCACTATTTATTTTAAAAATTTCTAACTTTTTAGAATGTTTTAAAAAATGTATTATGAGCGTTTTATATTTAATAATTTGTCAATAAGTGCATGTACATGTGTGAGCAATCAAGTGCTTTTTAATCCAAAATGCAATATTAATAATTAAAACAGGGGATTAAAATAGTGAAATTAACCACTAATGTTTATGAACTAAATCGTTTAGTCTATTCATATCTCCATATAAAGTTTAAATCCCTTTAGAAATAAATTTGAAAAATTACGTCACAAAAACAGTTCAAAAATAAAATCATATCGAAACCAAACCAAAGTGTTTTTTTTTATTTTAAATTATAATTGTACATATATATATATATATATATATATATGCAATTTATTTATTTTTACTATTTTGAATGTTTTATGGGAAACATCTTTCAGTAGACATTTTGGCGAAGCCGAACGTGGATTCACCTTTAGTACCGGTGGTGGGATTCAAACTCATATCCACCAGGTCCAAATGAAGCGCTGTACCGCTAGATCACTCCAGCACAAAGTGTCAAGGGTCGAATCCTAGTCACTGGACTCAAAGTTCAAAGTACTAACCAGTATATATAGTGGAAATAAACGAGGATTCAACAGTTGGTTAGATGAGATAATCAATGACAAATTTTATTGAAATAATTACTCACTTAGCTCGGGTTTTTCCTTGTCTGTATAAAAGTGTTTGCTAAGCCAATTTTGTGCTTTGATTAGAACATGCTTTTAAGTCAATAAATAGTAGGAACTTTGATTTTTGTAATGAGAGATTTAGAGTTTTAACTTCAATGATCGCATTTATCCTAGTTTATGCAATTTAGCGGTATTGTATGTTCATGTTGCACCACCGAAATCAGAACTAGATATTGTATACATGCAAGTGTTATGCAAATTCTCAAAATTAGAAGAGATTTATTTATCGTACATGTTCATTTAGAGTTGAAATTATATAAATACTTCAAGAAGTTTTAACATTCATATCGCTAAATGGTGTAATACAAATACAACCATTGGGTTCAATTTAGGTGTATCTGATGGCAAACATTTTTGTTAAAACACAAATAAGATGGTATAATTTTGCTTTATTCTCAAATGTACAAATGACAAAGTACAAAGTCATTACTAAAAACCAGTATTGAGACATTGTTTTTTTAATGGCATAGTATTACTCTATTTGCTCTCGTGTGCTTTTTTATAATATTAAATTTTGCTTGTACATTATTGAGAGCATGCAAAGAGTTCAATGTCTTTTTTCTATTGGTTACAATTCGAGTCTCTTTACGATACGTCATTTTCCATTATTCTGTCCTCGTGTACGCTATTTTTACCTGTTGTGTGCACTACGGGGATCTATCTAGCAAATGACAAAAACCCTATATTGTTAACAATTTATTCAGTTTATATGTAATCTATATCGTCAATTTGTTTGTAATCTACTTCCCGAAATTGTACTATTTACTGGGTTACGTAATTTTGTATGTGACCTTATTCATAAACAACCTACATTTGTATATCTACTATATTTTTATAATTACTATTATTGTTATTATTATGTTCTATATATATGCATATGCATGTGACATTGTGTGTCTATCGTTTTGTGTATAAGTTTACCATGAAACACTAACATCGAATAATTATAAACACATGTTCTTATTTTGGAACATTATCATTATTTATTTATTTAACATTTTATCTTGTTATAATAATAGTTATTATTATTATTATTATTATTATTATTATTATTGTTATTATTATTATTATTATTATTACGTATGTGCACGCTTCCTACCTGCCTCTAAAGCTTTATTGTTCTGAATTGAGGTTATTCATGATCTTATGTGTTGTTCATACTTGTGTGTGTTCACATTATATACACATATACGCACATTTACTTTTATTTATCTTTATTATTATTATTATTATTATTAGTTTATATCCAACATCATTGTTTTTTATCATTGACTTACCTATTTACATTCATGTTTTTATACTTGTTTGTTTGTTTACAGTTTTATTTGTTTGAATTTGTTGAGATAACAACTCTTGTTCTACATATGGGATTGTGATATAAGTTTTAAAATTGTGATTTTTGCAATTCAATTATCAACTGCAATATATGCATTTGTACATCACCATAAAACCCGTTGCTTTTTATTAAAAAGGATTGAGTAGATTTAGTAAAATAATTAGATTCAATAGATTTAGCGTTCATGTTACATAACAGATTGAATTTTTAAGTACATTTTTTCAAAATGTTCTAACTCAAATAAACTTTTACAATAATTCAAATGTTTTACTTATTATCAATATTTATATAATTATTTTCGTCTCCGTCTGGATAGCCGATTAGCTTGAAGTATTATTATTATTATTATTATTATTTATGAAAAATACAATTGTATCATGTGATGAATGACCTTCTAGAATTTTTTGTCTGAAAAAAGATACGATTTTGAGCGAGTACATATTTAGCAATGTCTTGAACGAGGCCGGTTACTCATCTTGTGCTCAAACCCTTGTAATTTCTCAACCAGACTGGCTATAGTTGAGCTAAATAAACAACAAGATTACATTATTCTAGTAAACTTCAATAAAAAAATGAAAGCCTGATGATAATGTTATCACTGAGTGAAAATTCAATCTTTAATATGCTGTATCTTCAATGACGAAATGGATTGGCAGCATCAATCAGCACATTCTTTCTAAATAATAATGTTTTATTCAAAAAATTGATTTTTCGGTCACCAAATGATGTTATTATCTCACTATGACAATAACTAGTAGACTTTTTTCGTTCTAACACCATAGTACTTAGAAACTAATAGTCACAATATAATGGACATGTAAAATAGTTCACAAATCCAACATTGATCAGTATTCTTGTTCTTCTTCATTTCTTACATTGATTTCATCCTTAAATTAGTTCATCTGTTTAATGTGTGCACTTTTGAAACGAATATGTAATTATTTTATTTATTTATTTATTCTTAATGTTTCTTCTTATGGCATTGACCATTCATTCTTCTGTGCATTTAAGAATATTTCCCTAGCTTTCTTTGTAATCATACAACCATACATTATATTTATTCAGCAGTATTTTGTATTTGTTATCATTGTTTGTTTGCCTACATATTTATTTATGTCGCTTAAGGTTAATGAATTTTGTTTCCTGTTTTACTAAATCATGTTTATGAATATATGTTCACACACAATACATTGTCCTTAGAATGACCTTATTATTGACATTGTAATTTTAGCACTGGTGATAATATGCTTATTATATGCACTATATATATATATATATATATATATATAAATTCATGCTGTTTAGACTTTATTTTCAATTTTCATATACGCTAAATTTTTGCAAACAACCCAAAATGTTATGAAACTAAACACAACCGACTACGTGTTTAGTGTTTTTGTTATTAATTTGTACTTTTCAATCTTTGTGTTTGTTACACCATTGCTTGTTGTCCTTTAAAACAATTTATTCAGTATTTCTGTAATTTAGTTCAAAACCTAATAAGGATTGCCACTATTCTATTGTTTTGTTTAAAATTAGTAGTATGTAAGTAGAATGAAACTCAAAACCCATGTCCATTTTGTAGATTTGTTTAACTTCTTGTTTGGCAATTTATTAACGAAAGGGGAGAATTTTCATTACACATGGGAAAAAATGTTCTTTAAACTTGCAAAACATTGTACATAATGTTGAATAACTAGGCCTCTTTTGGCAATAATCATACATTCAAAATAAATCAATATGCTTGATTATTATTCCTTTCATTCCAGTATGTCACATTCGCCCTCTTCAATGCCATCACTATCGTCAACGGCAGCCCCAGCACTGAATGCCAATCAATCGTCAACTCGTTCGATGATATTGTCCCACGATCGCAATGCGGCAGCTCTATTGGGTTCGGACAGTCAGAATTATCGTTTGACTGCCGCCAATCCCGACAGGCCTTCGACAGCTTCGTGTTCATTCAAGTCCGAGGTGGGCAATAAAACCGACCATCAGCTGAAAGCTTATTTGGCTCCAGGGATGGAATATCTGTGGGAATTGGCCCAGTCAATGATGACCAATGGAAATTGGAAGAATGAAACAGAAGAATCATTGAAGGATAACGGCCTGTTGCCTCGGACAGCACAAACTCAATACGATCTGGCAGCACTTAATCACGAATTTGTGACGAAAAATAAGGTCAGCAAACTTTTCAGGCGTTTGAACGTAAACTGATAATAGATTAGTAGAGTTATGTAGTTCAAGTCGATGGTTCTGTAAACAGAAATTCTCAATGGGATGGTGACGCAGCTACCCATCTATTATTTCCTTGTACGTACAGTTTATCAACTTTTACATGCACAAAGAAAACCTTGTATACGTTACAAACGTAGAAAAATGTCCTTGTCTGATAGTCAGCACCAATGGTCAGTGTACTTAACAAGGCCACATTTAATCATGAAAGGGTTTATCCCTTTATCCAAATGACTATACATAATATACACATAATCTGCAATTAATTCTTATGAAGAAAATAGTACTATTGTTAGGATCACTATAAACTTACATTCTATAGTCATCATCATAATGATAGCATCCATTAAGCTCCATCCAACTTTGTGTGACCAAAATCAGGTCATAGTTGGACATACATTTACTTCGTACGCGAAGAAAACATAAGTATTAGACGTATAAAAAATATAAAATATTTCAACCATTCACGGATATTTGTAAGTCACTAAACATTTATTGGCCATGTATCTCTAGCACAGTTAAAGAAAGACGATTAAAATGGATTGGCCATGTTTTACGTAGATCACCCACTCATCCAGCCAGAATAGCTATGGAAGCCCATCCATTATCCGGATGGAAAGAAAGGCTAGGCGGCCAACGGAAAATTTGGACGGACATTGTAGAACGCGAACTCAATCCTTTTATTTATGCTAAGCCCCTTCGTCCAAACAAATTACTTAATTGAGCATCCGTTTGTTTACCCTATGCAGCTAATAGAGTTCATTGGAGGGGTTTAACTCGGGATGTAATTAGCATTTAATGTCAACACACCTCAAGTGTCGTTCTTTAAGTACACATTACAAAAGTTGACGTTTTGGTTTTTGGACTACCGTGGGTGATAATAACCGGTGGGGGATGTTTATCCCCGATGACGATGATGAATTTTTTGGCTAATAGAGAACGCTATTTACAGAAGGTTTGGCATTGAAAATTGGACTTTCTTTCGATTTTAACCCAACCCCCATCGGAATCATGCTGTTTTCATTTCCCCATAGTATCGTTAAATGGCGTCATTCTGTTGCTTCTTTGGCATTAGATTTCCCAAAGATTGCTAACCTTACGTTCCAACTCTCAGTAGATGGGACCGACTACGGAACTGGTAAGCACGCCGCGTCAAAATAAACTGATAGTATAGATAAACATATCTTTACATTAAATGCATAAATAAATTGTACATCTCAAAGTAACTTTTTATTCCAACAGCATCTATTCGATAAAGATCATTCTTATCCACTGTTGATGAACAATCAATCGCCGCTGATTGGTTTCAATTCTGTTCCGGGCAATGGACAATTGTCATCCCAACAACAACAACAACAATTCTGACTCAGTCAATTACCAACCCTCGGCCCAATCCGGAATAATTTTTCGTGTTAGTGTACAAATAATAAAGCACCCAACTCCCATCTATCGAAATCTATTGAAGTCAGTATCCCATTAATTATCATAAGACTAGTGATAGTGTTCTAATTTGTTTTTAAAATTTAAACAATTAATTTGAAGTGCAAATACCCGTCAAAACGGGAAAAAGCTTTACATTAACGTAAATCGGGGATTTTTAATTTTTTCCGTTTAAAAAAATGATTATATATATATATATATATATATATATATACCTACGCACATCTATGATATTAATGAATTAGTATAACATCAAACAAGATTATTGATTTATCAAAGCTTTGCTCTATCTATAAAAATTAACCTATTTTAATGTACTCTAAAACAAATATATATATATTTTTACAAATGTCATTATTTTAACTATTCATACATTGTAACTGGTGACGCCGTCATCCCTTCGTTATCTCTATATTCAATATAGCATATCAATCGATCGACTTCAATAGCTTTATAAACATGAAAAAGCGGAACAACGAAGATACTTGACTGACAGATGGCTCTAATGTTTGCAAAAATGGACAAAACGCCCTGAATTTTGTTAGAATTATCAACATTAGCCCAACGGCATATGTATACTATAAGGTATCTATTATATGCTATGTATGCAACTAGCACTCATCTGCCAAGGCGAAAACTCCATTATACCGCTGTACGTATGAAAGTAACAGCCATGAATATCACCATCAATACAAAAATTCAAACTTTAACTCAAATCTTCACAATCATTGACATCCTAGTCTTTTATAATATAAAGTCAAAACAACATATAAATGCAAAATTGTATATTATACAACCGGAGTAGCAATTTTTATCAAAAGAAATAAATTTTTACATAATGACAATATATTACACAAAACTGAATAGATTTAGTTATTAAATGTTAAAATCAATACGTTTGGTTGTAAACCCCGACGGTCCAACCAGAGTAACTGTTCGTGATGTACCTCCAGGACTGGACATAGATCCGCCGCCGCCAGATGAAACGGTAAACATGGAAGGATTGGTAATGTTTGAAGCGGGCGGGGGGCGCTTGAAACCCATTGTCAAATTAGCCATAGATGCACGGCGCTCGGCCGAGCTGATCATCAGATTGACATCTTGCAAATCCTTGCCCGTACTTCGACCAACTGTGAAGACGACTTTCTTGGGAGACAAATTGACTTGATGTTTGACAGGACTGATGAATATATTGCAATTACTGGCCAAACGTCTAATATTGAACATGAAAAAGTACACCGTATTTTACAACATCTCTATACATAAAGAGTTATAATATTACTAGAAAAATAACAGCCAAAAGGATGTGAAACCTTTGACCTGTCCCGCTGCTACGCCTTTTAAGCAACATAAAACTCACCTGACTTGAGTAACGTCACTGTTCCCCAACGCGTTTTTAATCATCCCTCCTCCGGTCATTGCCGTATCCAATCTGCCAAGACGATGATTAACAGTGGGGTTCGAAGAAGCCATGTGCAAAGGCATTGGTGACAAAGACGGATGGGGCATCCACTGGCGCATACCATTGGCTTCCGGCGACAGTTCTGTTGGATTCAAGTCCGATTCTCCGTTGGCAAACATCGAACGAACTGCAGCAGCTTTGCGAATGAAATCGGTCATTTGGGGCAAAAATATAACGTTGTAGAAGCGAGACAAGTCTCCCCGATCTTCCGAGTTGCCACGACCGTAAGACAGGCGACTGATGAGGATACGGCGATAGATGTCACGATTTGATTGTGGTTGCATTCGATAAACCTGGATTGATGAAAGAAACGGTGTGATTATTGATTACCATTATCGTTTTAAGCTAGTCACCACTATTATTTCTTTATTGACCATGAAACGGTACCACGGTTGACAAAAATTAACAAAGTCGTTTAATTTTTTGTAAAGATCATCTCTCTTAATCCAACAGCTACATTTGATGTACATTGGTATCCCGAGTATACGCTTGCACTAATTCACCGGGATAGAGACCCAGCTATACCGATGAGCACTTGGTCCTGATGATGGTTTGAGTTCAAGATGGACTGCATAGAGGTAACGCAAAAAGAGGAATATTGTCATCATAAAAAATAAAAACTTAATAAAGATTACTCATATCTTCAGAATCATTAGCATCTCAGTCCATTTATAACTAACCTACTTAAATGAAAACAAGTAGTGTATGTTTCAGCAACAACGAAGGTTTGAATGTGTTAACAGCTTCAATGGTTACGTCAAAATGTGGAATAAACCCCACCATTCTACATCTATAAAAATACTCATTAATATACTATATTATTCATGTAATTGGTGATTTGATTAGTTCTTTGTTATTTCGATATTCGTGGAACACATCAAACATGACCTGTACAACACATGTAGAATAAGTTGTCTGGATAGCATTTTTGTAATGGTATGATTGTTCACAAAGATTTACGAGATTTTGTCAAGGGTTCATCTCGGAAATCTACGATATCAATCATCATTTCAAGACCGAATTTAACCAGTTACTTAATATTTTGCTTTAAACAACTGCAGCCGCGTTATCCATTTATAATAAATAAATTCAAAATTTTCTTAATATCTAAACAAATTAATTTTCTAATAAAACACAAACTACTCACAATAACTTAAGTAACACATTTAAATGATCAAAATCTAACATAGAATGCAGTAAATTTTCAAAGCTAGGGAAACGCGTAAGTTTTATGTTTTCCATCAATCCTTACTTAATTAAATGTATACAAGTAAAATAACCATAAAATCAAGTATACACCACATTGTTCAAAAGAAAAAAAAACATTCGAATTGACTGAATTGCAATTTTTATTACTACCACAAACCGAAAATGTTATATGGAACAATTTAAAGCTATAATCCATTAATTTGTGCAACCAAACCGATCATAATCATTATCACTATTTAAAACCTCAGTCGGTTTTCAACCAATCCGCTTTCACCGAAAAATAATTAATAAAACTTGATCTAATTATTAAAAAACCTCTAAATTAGTAAATACTCCTTATTAAATAAAAAGTGATTTACATTGTTGCATATACACCAATCATCCTCAGAATTTAAGATCAAGTTTCACTTTTCAATAATGGCATTATCTCGGATACTGTACCACAATATGGTACATCCTGGACTCTGTTGGTCTAACATTGATCAAAGACTAAGTTCACAGTAATATATGTGAGTTTCGGCCTTAATAGATGGGTGCATATCTATATCTAGAGTACTTAAAAGGTATACCAATAAAGCTATTAGGCCAGAGGAGATAACTCTGATAAAATATCAGTCAGTATTGCCAATCTTTGTGAATAATAACGTATCATTACAAAAACGATGTCCATCAACCAAACACTTTTTGAACGTTTGTTGTGTATATGAAATGAAGGAAGCAATCATTCAGTTTGTTCAACAAATATGAATGCTTTAACCAACCTAATTAGTTTGAAAAAAAATGTATTCAATATACAAAAAACCTTACTTGAACAATATCAACGAAACTGAGCGGCTTGTACAAAGCAATTTTGCACACTCCATACAAGCAGCACAATAGCATTTGGTCCAAACAGCGATCCTGCATCAAGTCGGTTTCGTGAACAACAACTTGCTCAAAACAGGTCCAAATTTTAGCCATCAAATCACGATTTAAATTTAAGCGCTCGCACAAATCCTTGAGACGCAAACTAGCCACCTGATAGACTTGGCGGAAAAAGATGGCAATGGAATCGTGACGGACGATAAAGTAGGCACCTGTCGGTTGTTCACCAACAACTTCCGGTTGGTCCATTTTACGAATCGAATAGTTGTCATTGACTAGTATCGCCACGTGTTGCTGCTGTTGCTGCTGCTTCGTGCCCAAATTCGACTCCTCGATATTTTCGGCATCGTCAACCAAACCGTGAGCATGATCCATGAGAGCTGGAGTTTCGGCACCGATTATATTATTCTCGACGCGGTCGTCATCGGCACCGTCGCCGCTGGCTAAGAGTTGCGCTGCAGCTTGGGCCGATTCGTCGTCTATTCGGGACGAAAGTAGAAGGCGCTGTGGCCGCTGCGAATCGGATTGGGATGTGTCCGATCCGAGTATAAGATGAGGTTTGATATGGCTTGTAGACGATTGGCCAAATGCACCTGATGCGAGCAACGACGGTTTGGCGTTCGAATCCACATAATTGCTTTGACACGCCTAGCATGAATATAATGAAAACATTAGGATGGTAAACAAAAACGTGGATTAATACTGCACTTTATGTATGCTCTCTCAATGCTTAACTGTACACCTGTAGACAAGACCTGTTGCCGAGGATTCATTTAAGCAATTAATGCAAAAAATCAACTTAGTGTTAAATTCACGTTTTTAAAAAATAACCTAGGAGCGTTTCCAATTCTACAGAAAAAAATCCAACTTACCAAATCCAATTTTTCCGGCGGTATGACTTCTTCGATAGACGGAGCACGACCAGACTCTTTCAAAATAGACCACAAACACGAGTTGGATCGCCACGCATATGAATCCAAAATGTGTTCGACCACTTGATTCATGTATTTGACGACGTCACGAGAAAAGTCCAAAGATCGAATGACCACTTCGACAATCTGAAAACCATTTTGAACATGCTCAATATATGAGTCGCTTGTACACAAAAAAGTCTGTTTACACCCAACAAAATATCAACCTCGTGCTTTGATAATCTTGAGAGTTGTGCCTTTTTTGTTATTACAAAAACCTTTTTGGTCCAAAAATTATTTAGAAAACAAAATTGTTGCATATAGTTTAACTTTAAATACTTGCCATTCGGCTTTCACCCAACCCTGTGTCAACGGAACCATGCTTTCATGTTTACCGTAGTTTGATCAAATCGCTTCTTGTTAATGTTGCTTTAAAAAATCAAGCTGCTCTCTAACCCTCTTTCTTGCTCAACCCCACACCTCGAACCGATTAGGACAGACCTGAGGGATGCTAATGATCCTGAGGATTTGAATAATGCTTATAAAGTCTCAATTTTCAATGATGGTGATATTCCTGACTGTTAGTCCTCCACGTGGTGCATCCTGGACTAGGTGCCCCTAGGCATCTAGACTAATAACAGCAGGGTCCGAGTGCACAGCGGTATAACTGGGCTTCCGCTACGGCGGGTGGGTGCGAACATACACCCAGGATACTTAAAAGGTATCTAAAGGTATACATATACCATATGTAACCCTTGGGCTAAGGGAGATAACCCTGACAAAAAATCAGGCGAACAGTGGCGACGTCACAAGGATGCCGTCTACCAGCCAAGAAACTTTGTTATTCTTCCACGTTTGTCTACGCTTGTCAAGCCATCGAAATCGATCGTTCTACATGTCGTATAAATATGGGAAATAATGAAGAGGTGACCACGTCATCAACCAAAATGAATGAATGAAATGAGGACAGACCTGAAGTAATACTGATCGGACTATATTAGCCATTAAAGGCTACTCCTATGCCAAACAAATAAAACGCTATAAGCTTAGATGAACAGTGATCCACCAGTTGTTTTATGATCAACACTTATCCAATTGTTTCGAATGATAACTATAATCTTTCTGTGAGACTGGGTAACTTGACAGTATCATGCATTCATATGATAGGTCATCGTTAACTATTTTTAACACTCACAGCTGTAATATTAAACCAAAAAATAATTTTTAAAAATGCAAACTCTTCCAAATTGTGTTCAGAAAATAAAAACTAAAACACTTGCATTGTAAACCACTTAATTAATTTATCATTCATGAGTATCTTTGCTCCGTCACAAGGAGTCTGGCTACCAACCAATTTGTTTAGTATGACGTACAAACAGAAATAATAGAAAGCTACGTCACAAATCAACCGAATGAATAAAATGCATTCATGGCATTAACCATATCGCCTTATCAACCCAACAGCACAACTTCGTAGACACAGTTGGCAGTACAAAACACCAACTTACAGCCGACAAACCCCATTATTGGCACATGTTGTCTAAATAAATAGATAATCATCGACCCAATAGCAAAAATCCAAACTCACTTTGAAAAAATGAAATGATTCCAAATGTATGGCATCCAAAATCCACGGAAAATGTCTTTCTGCAGAATCGCAACAAATTAACACAATTTCCATGCAGGCGCCAAACAATGACCGATGGAATATGTGCTGACGCATGAGACTTGTCAAATCGGGTTGGACACGCCGCGTTTGTCCAGTCGTCGAATTGGCGGCATTCAGGCGCTTCTCCATTTTGCCAATTTCTTCAATCAATATATTTTCCAAAATTACATAGTACAGACAAAAGCCCAATTGCAAACGTTGTTGAGCAGCTGATAGAGCTAAATTGGCGTTTTCGTGAACGTTCGCGCCGTCATCATTGTTTATCGAACTGAGTCCCTCGCCAACTTCGTCTTTGACACGCACATTGGAAGCTCCAAGATAAGCGTTTTGAAATTCGATACCAAATTGATCCAATTGTTGGGTGATATCTTCCAACGTTGACGCCAGACAATGGGATTGGACCAAATCAATAAATGACTGACTGGGCTCTTTAGTACGGCCATTTAGAATAATCTAAATAGATTGAATTGGGGGAAAAAAAACTATTACTGGTTAGCAAAACGGTTAGCTCTTAATTAGTTTCATAATCACAAAAACATTTCAAATGATCGACTTTCATGTAAGCAAGTAATAATTATTCTTACTTGATAAACGAGATCTTTGTGACAGCGTTGCCCAATTTCCGTCAGACTTGTCTCCCTTAGCCAAATGTTTACACATTTTATATAGATATACCTTCAAACGCCTTCTATGTACCTTAAATGTATGTTTGCACCCATTCTCCAAAAAGAAAGCCCAGTTCTATCGCTTTGTATTCAGTCCTTAATCCATTAATATGAAATAGACAAACAGGATTGTAACCATTATTACAAATTGAAACTTCATACAATCCTTCAATTCTCTGGCGTTCCCTCAATGCAAAAAATCAACATTGGCATTCAATCGTCTTCAACAATCCACTATAAAATAATAAACTTCATGTATTGGTAGGGCTGTTAGTCTTATTTTTAAAATGTTGATAATATTGATAAGAAATTGCTTAAAGAGAATGGGAATTAACACCTATTCGTATATTAACGGACTAGCACAATGTGATATCGTAACCACACTAGTAAACTGGAGTAAACGCAAGTACTAACACTTTCCAATGACAAACATAAAACTTGTTATTTATAATCAAACAACGGCAAAAGTTGGTGACAGTGCCAAACAAATTTTTAGAATTAAATTAGACATTCCAGTCCTCTAAACAGCTTTACTACAATTCTATTACTTCTACCGACATCTAAATCAACATTAATATCGTCAGTATATATATATATACCTGCAACTGATTCAATAGTTGACCACGAGCTTCGGGACTATTAATACTGACACCGCCATTCAAACGACTGATTGCTCCAGCATTTGTATTTGCACGTTTGGTCGTTTCAGTAAAACCACCAAAACCAGAACTTCCAACTTCCTGAAGATAAAATACATAAATTGCAAATTCTATAAAAGTCAATAACTTATACTTGTTCCTGTGTTAGACATCCTAGATCTTGAGAAAATCATGTTATTTACAAATAAAACGATCCCCTTCACAAAAACGGTAACCTATACTTCAAACATTAAACAAAATATTTATTTAATGAACAGGTATAAACTTAATTATGTTTCCTTCATCGTTAACCAGTTGATTATAGAATAATAGTAAGTATGGGTCTCGTGCACTGTAGAAAGAATTTTAACTTTAATGGATATAATTCAAATGTGTTGATTGGTATCTCTCAGTAAATGACCCTTAAAACAGGTGCTAACGTGGTGAACCACATATAATCTTTTTAATGCTATTATACTAATAGTAATTAGCCTTGAGTTGCTTAACATAGATAACCCAACTAGAAGATAAAAATAATCGTATAAATCATTCAATGTCAGGGATGTCCCCTAATCCTTAACCTAAGATACCTCTGAGTATATGTTTGTACCCATCCAACGAAGCAGAAACACAGTTATATCGCTGTGCATTTGGTCCTTGCTGTGTTAGTCTAGGTGCTTGAGCGCATATAGTTCAGGATGGGCCATGTAGACGAATAGTCACAAATATCACTGCCATTAGAAATTGAAACTTTATAAGTATTACTCAAATCCCCAGAATCATTAGCATCACAGCATGAATAATACCAACTATTATTCACTTTTTAAATACAAATAATATAATAATTTTAATAAGATTAAGAAATTTAACTTGAATTACAAAAACGTTCTAGCGGTACAGCGCTCGAATTCGGACCTCGATAGACATGAGTTCGAATCCCATTATCGGAACTAAAATGCGGGCCCACGTTCGGCTTCGCCAAAAGGTCCACTGCTGAAAGATGTTTCTCGTAAAACATTTAAAGTAGTAAACATAAAAATAAATAAATAAAATTTACTTACAAGCACTTTGTGACAGATGGGATAAGGACCGGTAGGCAAATAAAAATCAAACTGGCCGCCTTCACCAATTGATCCAATTTCTTCGGCTGCATTGGGACTCAAGTAGATACGTTCGTCAAAATCTCCTGTTCCGATAATATATTCTTCATAATTGTTGTTCAAATTTTGAACGGACATCTCAAAATTATCCACAAATAAGAAACTTCCATAAGTCGAACCAGACAGTTTAACCAATTCCTAATCAAATAAAATGCGCATTTACATAAGGCTTTAAAAATACATAAGCTTAAATATGTTAAAATATCTATTATTTCACATGTATAAAGCTTTTAGAGTAAACCACATGATAATACGAATTCAAAAGTAGCATAAAAACAAATGTTACTCAAGTCTTCAAAATCATCAGTATACAATGTTGTACCAAACATACATATTAAAAAAACAATTTATTAAATCATAAATTTACACATACACTGTCAACCAACTAGCATATTTGGGATACCAATAATCCTTAGGTAATGCTTATCAAATCACATTCTCCAATGATAGTAATGTTCCTAACTGTTGCCTCCATGTAGTGCACCTGGACTAATAGAAGAATAACTGGATTTCCGCTTTGACGAATGGATGCAAACATACACTAAAGGTTAAAAAGATAACCCTAATAAAAAGTTAGACGGCCTTGTCAATCTTTGCAAACAATGGCATCGTCACAAAGATACCGTCTATCAACCAAACTTCATTATATTTATACTTTTACGCTTACCAAAACATTAAAGTTTGTGCTGTACAAATATAAAAATAATTAAGAGGTAACTATGTCACCAGCCACAATAAATAATAAAAAATCTTTAAAAATTAATTTAAAACATCAACATTACCTTCTCTATTAAACGTGCCATCAACGGTCGGAAAAAAAATTCTTTAACAGTTTTACATTCAACATAATTAACATCATTATCCTCGCATATCAACCGAAGCATACAAGGTGGTTCATCATGGGGAGTACACCAATTTTTATTTTGAGCCACAGCTGCAACAAAATCACGAGGTAAACCGTTCTGTTCCATATTGATTAAATCACGACGTCGTGATAACATTACAACACCCAGAACCCAATCCAAACAGCAAGCTAATAAATGATATGAATTAACCAAATCATCGGTAACCGCTGGAAAACTAGCTCGCGATTTTATAAATAACAACCAAGTAAATCGAAATAAATCCGAACTTGTTGGGTGTGCTGTAAAAATGTAATAAAATCATGTTTATTAAAATTATTTTAAATTAAAACAAGTTGCAAAATTAGCGTAAGTCACCCTACATCCAGTCATATAGTTAATAACCTCTAAAAACGTCATCACATCTGTTTAATTAAACAAAGGAACATACGTTTTTAATACTTCTCAAGCTATCGAGGTCGATTGTTTATTATACCGTAGAAATGGAAATAATTAAGAGGTGACTACACTCACCAACCACAATGAGCAAATGAATAAATATATGTAGTTCAACAATACAACAGAAAATTACTGACACAAGAAGGTAAAAAAACACCTACACGCCATAAATTAAAGTTTTTCCACTTATATTAACAAACCTTGTTCAAAAATAACTTAAATCGTAATATTAATAATCGAAATAATTATTTGGTCAATCTTTTTCAATGTTAAATAAATACTAGCGGTCTCAACTAATTTAAAATTTGTACTTTTTTACAATAAAAGGTTTTCCAACTAACAACAATAAAACCATTAATTAAAAATAACTAAATGTTGGTTAATAGTTATTGATTAAATGATCATGATCATCTAAAAAACCAGCTTACCCTAAAATCAAATCTCAAAATCCCAGTTAAGAACTATTTAACTAACTTGCTAAGTTATTGAAATAAACAAACAATTTGAATTATAATACAATATCAATGAATATGGAAAAGTATAAATTAAAATATACTGACAAATGTCAATAAACTAAAAATAAATCAACAAAAATGCGCTTTTTCTTATAAAAGCATTCTAAAAACAAAAACATTGGTAATATAAACAGGACATTTTACCTACTTAAAATAAAAATTATACATTTTTAAAATCAGATTAATGGAAAAACAAAAATAAACCATTTGGATCCCATGAACAAAGACAATTAATTACAACACTACTATTTAATTACTAAAACATAAAAATACATGTACCTAATCAAAAACAATCAAACTATTAAATAAGATATTAATAAGACATACATTGTGTTTGATCTAAATCATGATCCGTAAATAAGACACCAAAGGAACGACCAAAATTTCGAAAAATTACAGAAGAAACGGCAAATTGACGCTCTAATAACTCAACTCTATCTCTCATATCGTCTAGCATATCAGTCATATCAGCCCATTTCCTAATGCGATGAAAAAACTAACAAATAATAATATACACCGCAACATTACCTGCACCAAACTCATTTTAGCTGATGTTAATAATCTTGAAAGAGACACATATGAATTATCCACTATATGACCCGACAAACTATCGGACAATGAGCGACGGCAGCATTCATAAAGCGAACAAACCAGCCATTGTACTTGATCACCATCGATCGAATAATTCGCCCAAACGTCTATTGAAAATTAACTAAAGTTAAAATACAATACCTTTGTATTTTTCCCAAGCTTCTTCTCGAATGGCTCCTTCTATGCACAAATCCTGACACAAATCTTCAAACCTCTTTTCGATAGGCTCCTCATAATCAAAGTCCATTGAATTCATTGTTTTTCAAATCGAATAACACACCCGCCTTTTTCAATTCAAGAAATTGTTTGTTACTGTCTTAATATTTTAAGCAAAAAATTATTTATTTTGCAAAATTTTAATTATACAAAACTAATAATAATTTTATATTTAATATGTTAATTTTTAAATTAATAAAAAAATGTTTTCTTATGCTCGAAAATAAAAACACTTTGTTAAATTTAGATGTAGCCTATTTTTAAGTAACCTGAATATTATCAATGTCCCATTACATTAATTCGTGATTTGTACCCCATATCTTCCCATCATCAGCACATAAGGAAATGTTTGAAGTTTACTACAGACGGTGTGCCATTAATAAAAATTATAAATAATAATAGACCTAGTACCAAACCCTGCAAAACCCCTAATGTAATCTCATAATGAAATGAGAAAGTACTGTCTAATCTTGCATTAAAATTGTGATTACATAAAAAATCTTTTATCCAAATGAAGTCAAACGTTCTACAAAATTTAAACTTGGGCATTAGTAACAAGTACAGTACTCTATTAAGTGTTTTCAAAAACAAAATAAATTACCTTAATGTATGGCCTAATAAGACTATCGTTAAAGTCTAAGAAATTTTTGAAACATGATTTGTAAAGTAAAAGTTCATGTTGTGTTAGATTAATAATGTTATTATTTAAAACATATCTCATAATTTTTAAAAAATATTAAGAGTTAAACCTGGTCTTAATGAGTCTATAGCTTTTTTTATAATTGCCACAACTAACTTTATGGATAGACTTTATATGAGCTAATTTCTAAAAATTCATGTTTGCTTGTCACTACACTTTTTTAATTTGTTTTATCTGTTTTACTTGTTTATTTGTGTTTTTGGTGTGCAATTGTCCAATTTGTGTTGCTTAATTGTCTGATCTTGTACAATCAGCTTACGTGTCGTGCTTAATTTTTAATTTTTTTTTTTGAGTTATTATTACTTTGCCTTGCATTATAATATTTTGTTTATTTACGTATTAAATTTTTTTAGATTCACTTTTTTCAAACCTAATGATAAAAGACTCTAAGACCTCAACATGTTGCAGATTCAGGATTGAGGATTTGGGAGGGTACACGAGGTGCGTAGGAATTTATCCTTCTAATCCTCGGTTCTCCATGTATTTAAAAGTTCAAAATCGGGGAGAATAAAGAGGGAGAAAAAAACTGGGACAAACAGGAATAAATAATATAAACGATAAAAAGTAGTAACA
This sequence comes from Cardicola forsteri, assembly GCA_025895645.1. Taxonomy (NCBI): domain Eukaryota; kingdom Metazoa; phylum Platyhelminthes; class Trematoda; order Strigeidida; family Aporocotylidae; genus Cardicola; species Cardicola forsteri. The sequence continues at coordinate 25,512 of JAKXYG010000549.1, read as the reverse complement.
ATATAGGAGAAAAGTGAATAAATAAGTTGGACAAGACAAGTACACCCATTTCAAAAATTAACGCAAAAAATTACAAAGGTATTAAATCTAAATTAATTTGTTATGTCTATTGTTTTTTCGTAAAAACAAATATCGGGAATTAAAAATAATGTTTAGTGCATTATAGATCCTTTATATATTCTTAGAAATATTTATTTAAGAAGGCTGAGTCGGCCAAAATAGCATATTTTAAAAGCTACTTCTATATTAACATGGATAATAAGTTCAAATAAAGCTCATGTGAAGTCTGTGTAAGATTTCACTAAGATCTTGGCCCTGATTTCCTTTGATTTAATTTGATACAGATAATTATTAACACCCCAGCTAATTTCAATCAAAAAAGCTATTGTGTAATCTTAATTATTGTTCTGTAATTTATTATTATAAAATAATTCAAAATTACATACCAATACTGTTTACCAACAGAAAAAACAGGACACAATATACTCACAGAACCACAGTCACGTTAACAACAAACATAATAAATTCAAATACAAAAAGGCGCTTCAAAACGAAGTTCAAATAAAATTAAAGTTGTTTAAATGTACAAAAATATAAAAATTGTAATCAAAATAAAAATTAACAATTATTTTAAATATTACATTCCAACAGTAGCAGTCTGGAAAGCGTTCTTTCGACTCTTTCTAATTGATATATATCCGCCTTCCGAGATGGGGCTGTTACCTGAATACAATATTCTAAATGTGGTCTTATATATAACATAAAAAATAGACGAAGGCAGTCCATCGGAATTTTACCTAAATTATCTTTGAAAAACTTAATCAGACTGAAACATTTTAGAGCCGCTTTCTTGTGATGTAGTGTGAATACTAGGGATAATGTGAAAGTAACCCCTAGATCCTTAATCTCTTTTATTGTAGTAATAACTTTATCGCAAATCTTAAAAATCTTTTCTGAGGATTGTCCGAATGTTATATGCCTACACTTTTTTAACTTTAAAGGCAGTTTATTCGTAACCGACCAAAGATAAATATTGTTAATATTTTACTGCAAAAGTTCAGGGTTTGTGCCCCAGATTTTAACATTGTCCGTATAAAGCAGAATGTTTGATTAAACTTTTGTAAATAAATCATTAACAAACATGATAAAAAGTAGGGGACCTAGGACTGATTTTTTTGGCACCCCTAACGTGATTTTGGACTGGGTAAACATGTTTTACTCTATGTACAATTAACATCTCCATAATTTTATTTAACTGTTTTTAATTTTTAAAAATTTTTAATTTTTTTTAATTCTGCTTTTATTCTTTCTATCTATGATACTTGATATTTTTGAACCGAGGACTAAAAGTTTCTTTTGTCCAACTCATGTACCAACAAAAAATGAATCTTTTACTCTTTTTAATTGAGATAATGAGACATTTGATGACTGCTTACTACTAATAAAATTAAATAATACCTTTATATCATAACTAGCATTAAGTATTTTATACAATTTATATCTTTTTAGCTTCTTAGTTGTAATTACAACCTAATTTTAATTTTAATAATAATAATAATAATAATTATTATTATTATTATTATTATTATTATTATTATTATTATTATTATGCTTTAACAACTTACTAGAGATACATTCAGCGTAAAAATACATTTTCACCATCAATATAAAAGATAACAGCAAAAATGAAAAAAGTAATAGTATAAATAATGGGAACAAAATTAAATAGAATGTTATATATTAATGAATATAAGTGTAGTCAATACAGTAAACATGTGTAACTATAGAAAAACAAAATAGATGTGTTTTTTTATTTGTAAAAAGATGTACCATTTTTATTTATTAAGCAAGTTGAATAACGTGGAAAAATATCTTTCAGGATTTAAAGCTTTTTAAACAAGACATTCTAGTTTATAAAATAGTAGACTCCAACTCTCCCAACCCATATTTTACAAAGTTTTAAAACTTTTCTAAGACCTTTACAAGATTGTAACTACACAATTTCTCAAATATGATTGTTTCATCCTAAAACAATCTTTTCTTTAACAATATTAACGCATCATACCTTAAGACTTTTAAATTGGCCTACAACAAATAGTGTATATAGTTTTAATAATTCAAACATATAGTAAATTGCAAGTTACTTGAAAAATATGTTTTAAAGTATAGACAAGAGCATTATTGTAGACATTCTTTTGAATAATTTTAAACATATTGTTGCAATTAAGACAATTTTTAGTAAATTTATTAAATTGTTACTAGTAAGGATCTACTTCAGTAAGTTTAAATATTTCCTAGCCTAATAAATATGTAAATAAAACTAATAAACAAAATTTATCGCAAAATATTTGTAACCTTTGACCAAATAAATACCACAAATAATTCTAGAATGTTGTTTCCCCGATCTGTAAGTAAGAGCACACATACACACACATTTTCAGATTTACTTGCTTTTAACAACATAGCAAGTCATTTTAATCTTTGTGTGTAGGTAAAAGAATATTATTTTGTGAAAGATTTAAAAAGAAAATTATGCATTTTTAAAGTTTCATATAAATAATTTGTGTATATTTGTTTGTTTTTAAAAAATTTATTATTTATTTTTTTAAATTTTGTAATGATAAAGCAATTATACTGTTCTTTTGCTTATTCCGCTTATAGAAGATTAAAAATAAACCAATTTAGCTAGTCCTAACTTAGATAAAGGAGCACAAGGTTATCAACCTGACGTTTTAAAAAAAATTATATTGCTAAAAAAAACAATAAGAGGGCACCATTCCAGTAAACAACAACAAATAAATAGTACCACAACTCAAACGACAAGGTTGAATGAAAGCCCACAAGAAGGTTAATTTTTAATTTGCAAAATCTTTGATTAAAGGAAAAACACGTTATATTCCAAAATTATCGCTCAAAAAACAGTAAAAACGTTTTTGGAATAAACAAAAATTGATAGATTACAAAAAATGTTACTAAAGACCATTTGGGAAGATTTAACTGAAATGAATGTCTTATGGATTTAAACAAACATTTTGGTTAAATGCTTTATTGCCCGATGTTTTATTTTAATTTGTTTTTGTTATTACTGTTGTCTGTTGTTCGATACTTATTTTAAAATAAAAAGGTTGTGTAACAAATAAAATAGTAAATGTTCTTTTGCTGATGGTTTCCATCTACTTGTAGGTAATCCAAAAATGTTTTGTTTTTCAAAACTTTGCAAAGAGTCGACAAACCTATTATGAATGTTTCTGTAAATAATGCCGATTTTAAAATCATTTTTAAATAAAAATTGGACTTCTTTGTACTGTTTAGAAGTTAATTAACAACGTTGACCTTTATCAAATATTAGTTTGTTTGCTTGTTTATTTATCAAATTATATAAAAATTAAAAATAATGACGTCAGTTATTAAAATTGAACTTGTGTTTAGATTATCTAATATATTTGTCTGATTTTATTTTCAGACAAAGTTTAATTTTTAATTTCTTATATTAAACTAATTACAAATAAAAATTATTATTGACTAATTAAATATGTGATTTGTATTTCTCTGTTATGTTACCAATTTGAGATTAAAAATTATAAATTTACAAAGTATTATGATACATTTGTTTAAATTTGTTATTAAATAATATGTTTTTTATTATTTCATTTTACAAATATATTTAAAATGTAATTAATACAACTTCCCCAATCAAAATAATTTAAGATTTGGGTATTTCAATAATACCAAAAACAATAATGTGGTATTAATGTACTCACCTATTATTTAATATTTTTATCATTTGTAATATGTTTAATAACTTTAAATTAAATTGATATTACTCATATATAAACCACTTCAGAATCACAATAGTTATTTGTAAATATATACAACCCCTAAAAAGTTACTCCAATCAACATAAATAATAAATTTAAACTTCTGTAACAATCACAATTTGAAACACAATACAATATTATAATATGCAAAAAATGCAAATATAATTATATTAATATGTATTATTAATAAACATTTTACATTGAACATGAACTGGTTTATAATCAATAGATGAATAAAATTATCAATATAAAATGTAAGGCCAAATATTTAAAAAAAATACAAAGCATATACATTATTCTCGTCGCTAAATAGCTGTTTGTATTATTTACACTACAAAATCCTACATAATAAATGTGATCATCTTTTTGTAATCACTTGACTTAAATACTTTGGTAGGCTTTGGATTAGATAGTTAATGTAATCTCAATTTGAACAAAAATAGATTTAAATAAATAATTCTTTAATAACTTTAAATTCATAAATTAATAATACGTTAATTAATATAAAAAGTATCTAAATTGCCTTTGTAATTACGTTTAGATATGTGTTAATTTTAAGAAATGACTTTTTCAATGTTTGTAATTTTTAAACAATTGCTTTTAAATAAATATAGAATTAAATGTGTAGTACCTTATATTATTTATTATTATTTCTAGTTCTAATGTTTATTTGAAATAAAATCAACTAAAAATAGAGATATTAAATACTCTCACAAATTTCTGAATATTTTTAGATGTAATAAAAATTTATATTATTTTATTGTTAAAAATTTGACTTGGTAAAATAATTATTTTACACGGGCACACAGTATGAGTTAATCATTACATTATTATTACTACTATTATTATTATTATTATTGTTATTATTAATGTATTACACTTTGATAGTAATTTATTATTTAACAATAATAAGCTAACATATTTTAACTTAAATTTAATCCAATTTTTAATATTTAACAAACTTATTTCATTTTTGCCTATACATCATTAATACGTCTGTTATATATATTTTACAAACACAAATTTATTAATAAAAGTATATTTTAAATCATGTTTGTTTAAACAAATCAATGCTGTTTTTAAAATTAAAAATATACATGCAAATCATCCTCTCTCTCTCTCTCTCTCTCTCTCTCTCTATATATATATATATATATATATATATATATATATATATATATATATATATATATATATATATACAACTGCAAATTTTAATCAGTGCAATGTTTTAAATCAAATATCCTTGTTACTCTTATCACGCTGAAATATGAAAATATTTTTAAATAGTTTAAAACTAAGATAGAAATAATTGTAAAAATGCGCTTTACAATATTTTAGAATTTTTGACATTTTTCTAAATAATGCTACACATACACGACTATTGTGTATAAAAATTTATTGATAAAACATGTAGGTTAACGCAACCGTAAAATCATTCCATTTAGTCTATCTTTCTGTTGGTTTTTTGTTTTAAAATAATTATATACAAATCATAACAAGTTATTTAGAACAATTAAAAAAAATTAATTTAAGCAGTTATAATATTGATTTATTTTACAAATAAAATTTAAAAAAAGTTTTATTCGTCTTACATTGTACTCTTTTCTTGTTTCAATCTATCTGGGATAGTACAGGTAACTAAGTCACTACCATCGGTCACTAAACCCAAGCCCATGTTTGATTTTTCTACATGCTGAGAAATGTTTTCCTTTGAACATTCAAGTAATAAATAGTTGCTATATTCAAATTGCTGTCACGGTTGTGTACAATATTCATATTGTATTATATACAAAATCACCCGTAGATGGAACTATATTTCATGTTTTAGATAAAACATTTAATATTGCGGCTTGCTTTTATTCTAAAGACTATTTTTATTAGTTATATAGTACAAGTTGTACCTTTATTTAAACTATTAAAATATTGTTAATTTGTCCTAATTAAAACCAAAATATCAAGTCAAAATATGAAATATTCTTACATTCCTCCATATTTATTATAAGTTCTATGCCATTTTCAAGTGAACATTGAAAATGCACACCAAGATGGAAATAGAAAATGTTATATATATAATTCCATATAAAAATATTAAAAAACGTAAACTGTGAGATAAATTCATTTTGTATATTATCTTCGGTCATAAACATAAAATATTTGTATATATATATATATATATACTGATGCAATTAAAGGTTTAATCTTAGTATTAATACCTACATAGATACATTAATGTTAAAAGCAAATAATGATGTAATTTCATTATGTATATATATATATATATATATACATATGTTTGTGACTGAAGAGAATATGCGAAATGAATTCATCTTAAAGTTTGCGCCTTTTATTATTTTTATATGGAATTATAAAGGAAACCCAGTACTTTAAAGTATGTATAATTGTTTTGATTTTTACAAATATTTTAATGTACATTGAATTCAATTAACTGTCTGTCTTAGATTAAAAGTTTCGATAATAATGTAACCCCAATTTAGCACTTTTGGATAATTTTTATATTTTTCTATATTTTAAACAATTGATTTTTTCACTTTTGGTTTTCTACTCTATTTTTTACGAAAATCATACCTGAACCAGATGAAAATCACAATGTACGTAAATTTACAGTGTCTAATAATCGATTTAATTAATCTATTAGCAACCACCAATCAACGTTTAAAGTCTACTCAATAACCTTGAATTGTAATTATAATATGTAGATAGCCGATATTTCCTCAGTCATTGATGTGTATTCAGATGTCATTAATAAACTATTTCAATTGGCCATGATTACGTCAATATTTATAGATTTCAATATTATTGGTCGCGTTATTTTGTGAAATCAATATAATCTAAGCGAAACATAATGATTTGCAAAAGTGTGTGGGACTTTAAAAACCAATCATGTTTGTAGATTTAGAAAAATTCACGTAATGTTTGAAAGCTATTGAAAAATGCTATTCTCATTTAAGTTGACAACATTTTTATTCTTTGTGTACACACGACAGTGTTTGAAAACACAAGTGGTTGATTAAAAACAAACATTTTAATAATTTTATAGTAAGCTGTCAAAAAGTTCGATATAATGATTTATTTGAAATGTTTAAAAATTAATATATTTTGTCAATAGTTAAATTTGAGTTTTGATTGTACAAAACGTTTTCATTTGTAAACGTATTACTTGTTATGTAAATTAATTATTTTATGCAATTATTTATATCACTTAATATATTAAACATGTAAACGTTTTATTATATATATATATATATATATATATTGCAATATAATTTATTTTTAAGCAAATAATGTGGTAGTTTTTCTAAATTCTAAAAAATCCCATTCATTATAAACTGGTTCATAATTAAAGGTTAGGAAAAATCATTATACCAACACGCTTACTCATTGTACTGTGTTGTACAAAACATATTTTTAAATAAAATGTAGGTTTTCAAACTTTCTATTTTAGCCTGTTTGTAGTTCACTTTTAGAAAAGATGGCAGTGAGTAGAGCGTAGCATTAGACCGGAGTGTCCGGGTCAATAGACACCTAAACTTGAACCTGGATGAATATAGATTCGATACTTACTTCGGATACTCAATACAAGACCTTGCTTACTTTTGATCAAAAATGTCCGTTTGCAAAAGATGTTTAATGTCAAACATTCAGGCAATAAAATTAAGGTAAAAGTAGTAAATAAACATGTTTCTTTTACAATAATGTATTCCATTGTCAAACTAGCCAATCCTCAATATTTACATATTCACAGACAAAGGAGCTTTGTAGTTGAGTTTTTAAAATGTTTACAAAACAATTCCCAGTTTTATTTATTTAATTTCAGTTTGAATAACTTAATAGAGCCATTTTTGGATGTAGTAATATTGCCAATTTGTCCGCATTTTTTGTACGTTTTAAAATTATTTCAAAAAATAATCAAAACTTATAGAAAACTGAAACCAGACTTGGATAGGCAGTGTCAGTCTTTTATAGACTCAAATCAATACGGCTATGTTCTTCCATGTGCCCAAAGATAAAACTTCGTTTGTACGCATCAATAATCATTCCTACGGTAATATATAGGAGTAAAACATGGAAGCGAACAGACAAGATTGATAAGATGATGGATGCTTTTTATCGCCGGTGTCTTAGAAGTATTTTTGAGATTACCTGGAGCGATCACATTTAAAACAAGCAGCTCACAAGAAGAACTGACTCCCGTTCACTCCATGATATCATTACAATTGGATAAAGAAAATTACTTTGTTAAATTTTACGTTTACTACCCAAAAGACCAGCAAGAACGGTTTTGGAATTGACAATTCATGATGACAAAAAACGGTTGGTAAACCACAGAAAACTTGGCTAAGGATCTTCGGGAAAATCTAATTGAAATGAATACTTTATGGGATCAAACAAGACTTTTGGCAAAATGTTCAAACACATGGAATCATTTTGTTGCCCCATGCTTGTTTTGACTTATGGGACTTTGTTGTTGTTTGTGCTGTTAGTGTTATCTTGTTGCTTCATGTTTATTTTGAGCAAAAGGCTTTTTGTAATGATACTTTTAATAGATAACTTTATAGCTTACAGAATAAAAATCTGATAAAAATAATGTTATTATTAGTACAAAACTATTTTGTTTTCATGAGAATGAGGCAACACAACTGTTTCATGCAATTCAACTTCAATATATTGTAACATTAACGATTCTGTATATATAATTTTATTTTGGCTTACACGCAATTCTGTCATCAAAATCATGCCTTCACTTCTTTGCTCAAATAGTTTTATTAATTTTTTTAACATTATTTATTTTCAAAATGCTCAAACTGCTTATCCTTCTTTTTTAACAAGACTTGGGACTAACTACAATAAAGTTAAATACAATTTAATTATTCAAAATTAACAGATTTATTTTTAAATAGTTGTCTATTTTGTTTTCGAATTTTTTCATTTACTTTGTATATTTAAGTAGCTAATCTCTGAAAATAATAAAACGTTTTTGAAAATATAGTTTAGAATGTAATTTTTAAAAATCCATCACTCATTTTGTTTCGTTTTGTTCCAAACCAAAACATACAAATAAAGAAACGTTGTATGTAAAAACTGCATTTTTATTTAACATTTTATAATGACTCAATCAAAGTATAGTAATTTTGAATTTTTTTAAAATCACATGTTTACTGTATTGACTACACTTATATTCATTAACATATGACATTCTATTTAATTTTAATCCCATTATTTGTACTACTACTTTTTTCATTTTTGTTGTTATTTTTTATATTGATGATGAAAATGTATTTTTACGCTGAATATATCTCTAGTAAGTTGTTAAAGCATAATAATAATAATAATAATAATAATTTCAAGTACATTGCTAATGTACACGTTTTGCATAGTTCAATGTTTGAGCAATACTTTCAGTTGCCAAAATGCAATTTTCTGTTTTTTAATTGTCAAAAATGCAGCGCCCAATGTCCATCCTACACGTCAATGTCAAAAGAAGTGCTTAATTTACAAGACATGAATAATAGTTTGAAAACGTGGCCAGAAAACAAACAGGATAATGAAACATATATTACGGATTGCAATTTGCATCGCAATTTAAAATTTAAATTGCATCGTGTCAAATCGTCAACAGCTTTAAAAAATAATCCTAATGTTTGGCATAAGGTAAAACGTGTCATTTAAAAATTTAATTGTTGTATTGAGAAAATTGTAATGTACAATTGTAGATATTGTAATTTAATTTATTCATTTTATGTTTATTACTTTGAATGTTTTACAAGAAACATCTTTCAGCAGTGGATATTTTAGCGAAGCCGAACGTGGGCCCGCATTTTAGTGTCGGTAGTGGAATTCGAACCCATGCCCACTGAGGTTCAAATTCGAGCGCTGTACCGCTAGATCGCCCGGGCGCACAATTAGTTAAAAACCTTTTTGTATATTTTTAAATTAGTAGAGAATAATCCGCAATAAATTTGTTTCAAAATATTTTCGAAATTGTTCTTAATTTTTTACTTGTCAAATCCAAATAGATAATAATAATAATAATAACAATGTTATATTTCATTTTTCAAAATGCACAACTGTATCTAATTTATTTCACTTTTGCAAAAAAATTAATTATAGTTTTTTGTTTCACTTTAAACAATCTCACGATTTAACTTATTTGCATAGTTTTAATTTTTTAAAACATTTAAGCACAGAAGATTATATATATATATATATATATATATATATATATATATATATATATATATATATATATATATATATATATATAAAAAGTTAACAAAAAGATAATAATAATTACAAAACCCTTATAATAATAATAATAATAATAATAATAATAATAATAATAATAATAATATAATATAATTTAATCTAATGCAAACACTGTAAAGATTTTTTATACTAACAATAAATATTATGTATTGTTTACAGCATGTCTTAACGCATCCCAATTTACTCAGTAACACTCACTCAACTCCAAATATGTTTACAAATCAAACTGGAATTGTTCACGCCAATTGTACAATTAATGAACAACTGCTTACAACTGCAGAGCATTCAAATTTGCACAAAAAGAAAACAAACGTTGACATCAACGACGTAAAATTTTCGCTTTACGAAGACGTTAACTTAGATACGTCACTTCAAACTTCAACTGGATTCGTTTGTTCCAATGAATTGGCAAGTAGCATAGATTCTTCGTCCATCAAACCGATAAGAAATGTCAAATCAGATTTGCACTGTTGGACCAATCACCAGTCGAGCGATCAACATGCGTTGTTTAGTTTTTGCAATTATTTAAACTCATGTTTGTCGTTGGTAAGCTGAGTTTTAAATTTATAAACAATTTTTTCTTATTTGTTTTAGAATGCATTTAATTGAAAATAATTAGCAAGTGGTCCTCAAACAATAATCATAAAGTTATATTATTGCTGTTACTTTAAAATATTTGGTTTATTTAAAAAAAATCTGTATTTACATAAATGAAATTGCCAGGTATAATAACACCTGGGTTTGTTAAAACATATTATTGAACATATTGTTAAACTATATTTTTAATGAGATTTTTGAAGGTATATGTTTTTTACAATTTGTTTAATATTATTATTATTATTATTATTATTACAAAACCCTTTTGCTTTAAAGATAACAAGATAACAGAAATAGCAAAAACAACAACTAAGTTTCATAAGTTAAAAAAGCATGGATCAATGATTCCATGTGTTCGAACATTTTGCCAAAATAATTTTATTTATTTTAATGACCACACAGTTGCAATGGCTTTTAAACGTTTCAATTTAAAAAAGACACCCATTGTATTTTGGTATGTTGGCTTTATAAACAAAACAAGCGTTTGCCAATTATGTAACATTCACGTATGGTTTGTTTGACATTGAAAATGACGTATTCTAAAAATTAAATTTTTTTGTTATTGTTGTAGTCAAGTTTGGATAGTTATGTATCGTCAGTAGCATCGCTTTCATCTACCAGTTTTAGCGACGATATCAATCAGTTATTGTTGGATACGTCTACCAAGTTTTCCATTGCTCCAATTCCAACGTCCAAATACGATGCCACATCGACTGATTCATATTTTCAAGATGATCACGTGGTTAACAAAAAAGAATTTTGTTCCAATTTAAACCAAAACCTCAACACTCGTTCAACGTTCAATGATGACAGTCATACAGCTAAAGACAATTTAGATGCAACACAACTTCAATCGTTAATGCCAAGCGTTGCAAATGCCAAATCGCAGGTTGAACGTGTTCGAACGCATCATTGTTACTTTAGCGATTGTCAGAAAGCTTATTTCAAAAGTTCCCATTTGAAAGCTCACGTCCGCACGCATACAGGTAATTAATTCACGTGTTGTGTTCAATTTTACAATAAATACATGCATCAAAACAAAACAAATTTGTGTAAATAATAACGAATAATTTGATAGCAATGACTAATTCTACCTTGTAAGAAATTTTTTAGGGGTTTATTGCTTAAATGTTGCACGGGAAACATTTTTAGTAATACCAAACAAGGACCTATATTTGGTTCCAGTAATAAAACTTAGAAATTATACCTGTACTACTCTGGTGCGTAATAATTACTAGTAAAACAATTATGCAAAATCATGAGTGAAAATTGTCAACTCAACATGTACGGACAATTATTAAAACTAGACATTTTCCCAAAAGAGTTAATAAAATTATCGAAGTATAGCCAACCTCAAAGATTGATTTTATTCCGTACTGAATCTTTCTCAACTTTGATTAAACAATATAAGACAACACATTCGAAAATGCTTCACGTCATCAATCAATTGTTAATTTCGTGTCAAGTCAAATTTACCCGATTTTCACGTTGCGTTACAAAAAAAATTATTGTGACACCGAAAAACAGTTATCAAACGAGTTATTACAGGCCTATTTTGACGATAGATGGATTAATTCTAACAAAATTACCAATTTATCAGACCTAGTTTTGAGCAAAGAACAATTAGAAGCTTTATCATTTGGCATGGTTTTCAAAATTAAGCCCAATGAAACCAATTTCAATTAAGTCAATGCTGAATTTGAAACTTTTTGTGATCAAGTGAAAGAACAAACCCCAACCAATCTTGATGAGTAAAATCGGTTTCAATCCAAACGAATTGACTTAGCTCATTACTACTCTATATATATATATATATATATATATATATACAAAAACCAGTACAACCGTGTCCTCTACAACAAAAGCATATTGATGCCTCGAATGAACTTAAACAAAATAATGATATTATTATTATTATTATTATTATTATTAGACCGAATAAAAAGTTTGCATAATCATTATAAACAAAGCTCATTATGTCAAAAAAGCTAACAAAATATTTAAGGACCGATCTAAATTCAAACCAACAGTTACAAAGGACAACATTGATTTTATTAAAAAACAAATCAGCTACAAACTTCAAATCCTAAAGCTTCACAATTTTATCACTGAATCCAAATATCAACTTTTAAGGTTAATTGGTAACTACACACCTGAATTATATGGATTACCAAAAGCTCACAAAGAAAACAATCCTATTAATCCATTTTATCTATGGTAAATTTATCATAACATAAACCTGCAAGATGGATGAAACACCTGATTGTCCCAGTTGAAAAACACATGAACACGTATCATTTCAAGGATACATTTGAATTTACTTGATATACAGATGAACTTAATAAACGTAACAAAACAATGACCTTAATTGACATCGAGTCACTATTCACAAACGTACCGTTAGAAGAAACCGTGGAATACTTAGAAGTAAACATCAAAATTCCAGTTATATATATATATATATATATTAAATATTTAATCTGTATATCAATACCAAATTTGTGTTTGTTTCCTATAACTGACAGGCGAAAAGCCGTATGTTTGTGACTGGAAACATTGTCACCGATGTTTCACTCGGTCAGACGAATTATCTCGGCATCGTAGAGCGCATACCGGTGAACGAAATTTCGTCTGTTCGCAATGTCGCAGACGATTTAGTCGCAGTGACCATTTGTCCAAACATTCCAAACGCCATCTCAGTGCAACACACTGACCAGATCGAATGACAGTGCTGCAACAAGTTTTGCCAACTATGTTATCCAAATGTCAATGATGTTTGTCTATTGTATTTTGTTCAATTATACAGATTAATAATAGTTTTACATTTTTCAATTGACAACTCATAACAAATTTAACTAATTGTCATTTTTATAAAATAAAAAGAGATTAAAATTAACTTCAATTTATATTTATACAAATTTAGATAAGGTTTTATTAATTTTAATAAAAAACGTACAATTTATCTTCATATGTACACTTCGAGGGTTAAGGAAATCAATAAAAGTAAAATGCATAAAAACTTTAAAAAAAACAAAACAAATAAACCGTCCAACTGCACAAACAAAATAAGAATATGACCGAAGTTCAAATAAACAAACAACACAAAATAACAAAAAGAATCGACGGTCAATCAGCCATAAAAAAACAACTGAAAAATTATAACTGACATTTCAAAAACAACCTATCATATACCCACACTTCAAATGAACACAACAAGTTCCAATCACTATTTGAGAACAAGGACAAAAACCAGCAATAATAATAGCAAACGTTAATATTGACACTAGCCTTTCCAACTAGCCACATACATTGTCGTTATCAATAGGAATAGGAAGAGCAATAATAATAATAATAATAATAATAATAGGTAGCGTTGATATTGACATTTGAATTGTCATTGTTTTGTTTGAAATTAGCAGGATTGGCGTTAGCAGTGGTAGTAGTTATTGTTGCGTAATTGGTGTTTGCGTCATCATCATGTGGACTTGATCGTCGTAGGCCTGCGTGTTTAGTGCGCATTGTACTTGGCAGTCAATGGCGGTTGTTCGATTGGAATAAGGAAAATGTGGCATTGCGTTTGTCAGCGACCATACCACGTTGAAAACACCGGTTCTCGTCCGATCACCGAAGTTAAGCAACGTTGGGCCCGGTTAGTACTTGCATGGGTGACCGGCTGGGAATACCGGGTGTTGCTGGCTTTTTCCATTCTCTTATTGTTTTTGTCGTCTTTCGCCATCATCCGCCCTAATCAGTTCTGTCGACCACCATCATTATACTGTCATTCAACTTGTATTGTACATTTCAAACACTCCTTTTGCATTGTACGCTTACACACTACTTACATACTACTTATTATTCATATTTCCGTCTGTCACCCGTCACATTCGCTCGACACGTCCAATTGCATTGTTATATCAACCTATCAAATACGCACTCGTCATCTGCACCCAACTATTTGCTTGCAGTGTTCGAGCACAAGCATTGCACACTTCAACAATCAATAACTTTCATTTGATCTACTCCATCATCGTTATCGTGCTTGCTAACCACATTATTATTAGTATTATTATGCTTATTATGGTTACATTGAACATTGTTCCAATTGCCCAATTTCCACTTGCCTTTCCAACTAGCCACATACATTGTCGTTATCAATAGGAATAGGAAGAGCAATAATAATAATAATAATAATAATAATAATAATAATAATAATAATAGGTAGCGTTAATATTGACATTTGAATTGTCATTGTTTTGTTTGAAATTAGCAGGATTGGCGTTAGCAGTGGTAGTAGTTATTGTTGCGTAATTGGTGTTTGCGTCATCATCATGTGGACTTGATCGTCGTAGGCCTGCGTGTTTAGTGCGCATTGTACTTGGCAGTCAATGGCGGTTGTTCGATTGGAATAAGGAAAATGTGGCATTGCGTTTGTCAGCGACCATACCACGTTGAAAACACCGGTTCTCGTCCGATCACCGAAGTTAAGCAACGTTGGGCCCGGTTAGTACTTGCATGGGTGACCGGCTGGGAATACCGGGTGTTGCTGGCTTTTTCCATTCTCTTATTGTTTTTGTCGTCTTTCGCCATCATCCGCCCTAATCAGTTCTGTCGACCACCATCATTATACTGTCATTCAACTTGTATTGTACATTTCAAACACTCCTTTTGCATTGTACGCTTACACACTACTTACATACTACTTATTATTCATATTTCCGTCTGTCACCCGTCACATTCGCTCGACACGTCTAATTGCATTGTTATATCAACCTATCAAATACGCACTCGTCATCTGCACCCAACTATTTGCTTGCAGTGTTCGAGCACAAGCATTGCACACTTCAACAATCAATAACTTTCATTTGATCTACTCCATCATCGTTATCGTGCTTGCTAACCACATTATTATTAGTATTATTATGCTTATTATGGTTACATTGAACATTGTTCCAATTGCCCAATTTCCAATGTAATTATATTTTTAATGGTATTATTTTTCGTTTTGTTTGTTAATTTTTTCCGTTTGTTTTGTTTAACTGTTTGTAAGTAGTATAAAACGTTATGATGTTTTTTTTTGTTACTATTAAATGATTATTTTTGTGATTTGTTTATTTGAATAATATTAATGAAATGTTGGTTATCTGTATGCGCCCTTATTATTTAATCTTGTCCTAATTGGGTACTTTTATTTCACAGAATCAAGGTTCATTTGATTTTGATTGTTTTTGACTTGTGGCGTGTACATTATCTGTTTGATTATGACATATTTTTGAAATGTATAATATATTTTTACTCAGTTAATAATTGATATATATACACATTTCATCCTATTTTATTAAAATGCTATTATTTCTGATTTCTGTCATACTGTAAAGTGTGATATCTTCTTTTTTGACAGCTTAGCTTTTTTATTTGAATTGTCGCTGTTTATTGTTTTTTTTCTCTATTTTGTTCTGTTTCGATCCAAGATGAATTTTTGTCACCATTAAATAGTTTTGTCATAATTTTTTACTGACAGATACCATCTCTGTTGCTAAATCGATTCATGTTTGATCCTCTATAGGTGGAGGAGCACGATATATATCATTAAACTTTTGCTGGATAATTTTTATTTTAATTGATTATTTTAATTTCAAAATTGTCATTCTATTCCTCTGCAGATTGAGTATTTGTGAATATATTAACCTTCATCAAATGACCTTTACAAATAGTTGTGATCTAATTCGTCAAGTTTAAACCAAATTTTAATTTTGAAAGGTCACATTTTTCATCAGTCTTTGTGTATTACCAACATTTTAAAACCCATTTTGATAAAGTTTATATAAAACTAAAAATGTTTAAGTATGCATTATTCAAAAATTTTGACGTTTGTTTATTTGTAATTTGTTTGTTTACCGAAATAGACGTGTGTTTAAAATTGTATTTGTGATAATATATGGTCCAAAGTCAACGTAAAAATCAGTATCAAATATCTAATATATTAATTTAAATTTCAGTTATATTATATAACCTACGTTTTTTAAATTTATGCAACAACACTAATTTTATTTACTACACATTATAAATGGAGAGTTCCATAGTTCACTATAGGAAAATGTATTGGCATTCAGTATATATATATATATATATATACACTTAATTAACAATCTGCTGTTAAAATCAATACATTATAATTCATTCGCTTTTATAAAACTATTTAATGGTATAAGGCACATCTAGGTTGTACTAAAACAGTCCTTAAACATCATCTTACAAGTATTAGTAAAATATTTTACAAAAACTAATATTATATACCAATAAAATTCTAATTTAGGTCAAAAACAAGAATGTACACATTTTTAGAAAATCATAAAACATGCAAAATAGTTGCTTAAAAATAAAATATATTATGAAATATTTATACATACATAAAAATAGATTATAAAAGCTATACATTTTGAATATTTTTACCAATTTTAGTGCTACCCCAAGCAATTAAAATATTATTGCAGCCAACATTATTTAAAACTTATTTGTTTAGAAATATTATTATATAATTATTGCACGATTAAGTACAAAAAATCATCAAAATGAAATGAACTCTTAACTGCACCACTCAAATAGGTAAAATCTTCTATTTATATTTAATGCTGAACCATAGCTTTAAGGTATTGAACGATTAACAAAAACAGTGGTCTAGTCTATATTTAAAAAAAGATAACATAATATTTATTATACTTTTGGAATTCATCTATTTTAGATATGAAAGGTGCAAAATTCAAAGCTAAAATAAATACAAATGTAATTGTTAAAATCATCTTAAAATAAAATGTTGTTTTAGGAATAAAAACTTTTGATTGATAAAAGTCATTATGTAGTGCAAAGTCAAATTTCACGATATTGGGTTAAAATACACAGGAACCCCTACAACAACTAAACTATTTGTTTTTTAATTTAAAAATGTGTTTATTCTTGTTTTTGACTCAAATTTGCATTTTATAAGACATTTTACTGATACTTCTATTATAATATTTAAATAATGTTTTAGTACAATTTAAATGTACTTTGTCACAAAAGTGAATGAATTATACTTCATTAATTTTGACAGCAGCTTGTTTATCTACTCTCTCTCTCTCTCTCTCTCTCTATATATATATATATATATATATATATATATATATATATATATATATATACCTATATATATATATATATATATATATATATATATATATAACTTGTTTTTTACTGCTGAATGTTTTGGGGGCAGACACTTTTCAGTAAATAAACATTACCGAAACCAAACGAGGACTCATATTTATTTCCACACCCACTCAGTTTCGAGTCTAGCGCTCTACCAACTATGCCATTCTCCTGTTGATAATTGATCACAATTTTACTGTAGGCCATCCTAAGTCTGACTGAAAAAGGAGAAGTGCCAGAGTGCAAGGTTAGAAATATAACTTTTTCGAAAACTAAACATTGTTTAAAAAAATAATGAGACCACTCCGTTCTTGTAATTTACATTTTACAAATTCAAAATGTTGGCATGAAATATTTTACATATCGAAGATTGAGCTTTATTTCGGTTTTTGCTCAACTATCGTAATCATTCTTCCACTTGTGTATCATAATCTGCTAAAATGGCATTCTTTTCTTTTTTTTTTAGGAATATTTGTTTTCGGACTTGGGACGGTGGACAGTTTCTTCATTGTGTTAATATTTAGAAAAGTAATTTTTTTAAAATCTTTTAATCCGATTTCAAATAATTCTATAGAAATAGATAAAGCAGATTTGGTAATGAAATTAGTTTTGGAAAACAACAACAGTCTCACATAGACTGAAACCGTTATTGTTATGTTCTTTCTTATGCCTAAATTTCATTTGTAATCATTAATGTCATCCCTACAATTTATTGCATGACTTATTTCTTCATTGTCTGTATGCAAGATTACCTATTCGACGCCAAACTATGATAAAGTACCAATTTTCGCCCAATACATGACATTGCCACAAATAGAATAAAAAATTACTTCTTCGAGTTCTACATTTACTGTCCAGTAAGAACCGTTTTTGGGTATTGGTAAATGACCGAAATTCTGACTAACCTAATCTGTATTGGCTGTTGTACGATATAATTTTTGCTACATAATATAACATTTTGAACGTTGAACATTGTCAACAATGGTAAATATGTGACGAATAGTACATTTGATTTGGAATTTGTATATAAACTACAATGTCACGTTTTGTTATCACATACACATAGTTCAGATACGTGACTTTTGTAGATGAATTAGAAATTCATGCATATATTCCAAATTCGACGTTTGTTTATATGATAAGTAGACTGACTCAGTCCACCTACACATCGCTAGAAGATTGGTTCCTACAAATGACTCATTCAACACACAGGACACGAAAACCTTTGTTTGTCAAACATGTAGTTACAAATTGTTTTTGTGCACACAAAATGGGTTTTAATGTGTGAATGTAAACAGATTCAAGTGTTTTTAACATATTAGCAGTTTGAGTAGTTATAATCGTTTTAAAACAAAAATGTGGAACGCTTCACGATTTTGCGTGTCTCACTTTTGCTATTTCACTTTGGAGAATATGCTTGATAGTATTATTTTTTACAAAAATAAATAACATCCGTGTTCATAAAAATTCCAGCTTTATTGTGTACCAAATAAACTTCGGCTTCTTCTGAATTTATTACTTCAAGAAATGCATTTAGCAAAGCTGTAAACGAGGACTCGTAATTAGGTATCAATAGTGGAATTCGAATCTATGTCCATTGAGTTATGATTTTTGCCCCCTATCTGCCTCCACTATCCAATCACTGTTTAAAAAAGTTAAAAATAATCAATACAACTGGTTCATATTCTTGTTTGACTGAAAGCGCTTTTCAACAAGTAGATATTTAGCACATCTTTAGACAAAAACCCGCATTTAGTACCAATATTGTGAATCGAAAAAATATAGTTTTGCAACACAGTTATTGTACCACACCAGCATATTTTAAAGTTCAGTTTGAGTAATTGTTGAGCTACATGCAAATATTGACAAGATAAACAATCGCTCACAGAAACTCGGGTGCAAATAATATTAGGTTAAAGTCGTACAACCACATTCTACCGAGAATGGATTATCGACGATAAAAGTAGAAGGAACTTATAAGCAATGTAGATAGATGACGCGGTAAACGTAGGATTTGACCAAGTAAGATCGTTTGTCCAATCGAAGTTTCTGAAAATTGAAGATTAAGCTTTCTTCCAGCTGTCACTCAACCCCGTAATCTGGGTCCTTCTATCACTTCTTTGCCGTTGTTTGCGGAATTGCATCCTCTTATTGTTTATGTAGTAATATAGATTATTTTACAGAGGCCAGGTTACCAACCTTGTACTCAAATCCTTCTCCTTTATGCAGGCTTGAGACTGGCTATATTGATTCATTTATAATAATCGCTAGACGGAGTTATATATTTATTACTGTATATATATATATATATATATATATATATATATATATATATATATATATATATATATATATATATATATATGAACTACAGCATAGTAACAAAAAAAATTAATTGACAGTGCATCCTACTAAATAAATGACGTTAGGAAACTCAAATATATCTTTTAAACCTTTTGTTAAATTCTGTTGTAGTAGGATCAATTACTTTTGTCTGAATAAATCATATTTAAAAATGTCGTCTTTGATCAGAAATAAAACTAAAATCTTTGACTGACATCGAAAGAAATAAATTATAAAATCAATTTCATTTTTAATATATTTGAAATAAACTATTCATCATATTACTCAAAATGTGTTCAATTGTTTTAGGATGTTAAACAAATTTGGTAAGTAGCTATTTAAAATTCAATTGGAACAATACCATGAAAAGTTTATTCCAAACCAATCCCTGTTAAGGAAAATATTTAAAAAATCGATAGAGGTTGCGAAGTTGTAGATGTCAAGTAGTTCAAATACATCAAATTAACTGGCTGGTAAGACAGTCTGTCCTTTATTTCTATATCCGAACGGCTACCAAATAAGAAATAAGCTTCATAAGCATAAAGGTGTGTAATTTTATATCATGATTCCTTTCAATGTGGAAAGTATGAGGCAACAAGATTGTTGCACATGATTTTACTCAAAATGTTCAAAATTGAAGAATATGTATATATATATATATATATATATATATATATATATATATATTTATCAAAGGCTGAGCTTTCATTCAGCTTTCACACTCAATTCTTCCATCAAGTTAGACTGTATATACCCATTTGCCATAGTTTAATCGAATTACATTCTCATCTTTTTTTAGCATTCTTTTTTGAAGAAGTTGCAAACATTGGATATTCCATATCAACCAGATTTGAGACCGACTACCAAAGTAAGCAAGTAACGACATTTTTAGGTGAAGATTTTGTGGCAGTTAACCAAAAGAATCAAACTCCCCTAATATTTTGTCAAGGTCGTCTCACTACGCCAAGTGGCTGCAAATGACGTGAGGCACTATGCGAATACTATGGGTGTTTACTTGTCTTCATTCTCTAGCTAAATTGAACCATTTTATAGCCCTTCTATTATAATAAGTCATAACGAATCAGAGTTTACTAATTTGATTCATTTGGTCAAAATAAGCAGTGAGTAAATTGAGTAAACCAGATACGGACAGGGGAAAATAGCAACTCATTCATTTGATTGGCTGATTTATCTTTCACCATATATGGATAATCATCGATCATGAATTAATTAATTATAGACATATGAGCAGATAAATGACCTTGTTAATTATACTATTCCCTATTGTATCAAAGTATTTAATTAGTGGGACAGACATGTGAGCCAATCGAAATGGATAGTGGACGAGCAGACTAATATATGACCTAATATGGTTATAACCATGGCATTATGAACATGAAGAGTTTGATTGGTTAAAATTGTTAGCATTGTATGTCCATTTATGGACATTTTGAAACATATATAACAAGTAGGCGACGATACCAGTTACATTATCTTCTCGGCAAAATGAATAGCGACGAAGATGTAGCTGCCTTAGTCATTGACAACGGTTCTGGTATGTGCAAAGCTGGCTTCGCCGGTGACGATGCTCCTCGCGCTGTGTTCCCCTCCATTGTTGGTCGACCGAGACATCAGGGTGTTATGGTTGGAATGGGTCAGAAAGACAGCTATGTAGGTGACGAAGCCCAATCCAAGCGTGGTATTCTTACACTGAAATATCCAATTGAACACGGAATTGTTACAAATTGGGATGATATGGAGAAAATCTGGCATCATACATTCTATAATGAACTGCGTGTTGCCCCTGAAGAGCATCCAGTTTTGCTTACCGAGGCTCCATTGAATCCAAAGGCCAACCGCGAAAAAATGACACAAATAATGTTCGAAACTTTCAACGCTCCTGCTATGTACGTTGCAATTCAAGCTGTTTTGTCGTTGTATGCATCTGGTCGTACTACTGGTATCGTTTTGGATTCAGGTGACGGTGTCACACACACTGTCCCCATCTATGAGGGCTATGCTTTGCCGCATGCCATTCTTCGTTTGGATCTCGCTGGTCGCGATCTGACTGATTACTTAATGAAGATATTGACAGAACGCGGTTACAGTTTCACTACCACCGCCGAACGAGAAATAGTTCGTGACATTAAAGAGAAGTTGTGTTACGTTGCTTTGGATTTCGAACAAGAAATGGGTACCGCTTCGTCCAGCTCATCATTGGAGAAAAGCTATGAATTGCCCGACGGTCAAGTAATAACTATTGGTAATGAGCGTTTCCGCTGCCCCGAAGCTTTGTTCCAACCAAGCTTCTTGGGAATGGAATCTCCTGGTATTCATGAGACAACTTACAATTCTATAATGAAATGCGACGTCGATATTCGTAAGGATTTATATGCCAATACAGTTCTATCTGGCGGTAGCACCATGTATCCTGGAATTGGTGATCGTATGCAGAAGGAGATTGGTTCGTTGGCTCCAAGCACAATGAAAATCAAGATTGTTGCTCCACCTGAACGCAAGTACTCTGTTTGGATCGGTGGGTCGATTTTGGCATCGCTATCTACTTTCCAACAAATGTGGATTTCAAAGCAAGAGTACGACGAATCTGGTCCCGCTATTGTTCACCGCAAATGCTTTTAATTTTGTATAATATATATATCTGATTCATTTTATGTTACTGGTTCTTCCTTTGTAGCGTTGGGATTGGTTTTAGTCTGTTATATGAAGTATGTATCTTGGTTGCATTCGGACGGCTTTTTGCGCGGCTAGTGTTAGGCATTCCTCTGCACGAAACAACCCATGCATAAAGTTTGCTTTTAGTAAGCATTGGGTCAGTGCGCATTTGGTAATAGTTTATTCATTCAGTTATTTTTCACTAGTGTAGCTTAGGGTCATTCTATAAATCAGGTCAATGCGTCACCTAATTTTAGGTCAACTTGGCGACTGACCTCTGCTTTTATGTGTTGATTATTTCTAGCTTTTTTATAATGAATGCGGGTTACCTTAGTCGAATTGCAGTTGTTCTATTTATGAACACTAATTTGGCGATTCCAGGCCTATAGGTATTACCTCGAGATTGCCGGTGACCGTAATTTCCGATAATGTGTAATTTCGTTGACCAAAAGACTGTTTCATTTTCGAATAATTGCGCCTTCACTTGTATGCCGTCTATTAAGTGCGATACGATTGGTCGACGTGCGGTTAGTAGCTCATTTTTACTGACAAAATACTTTTAAACTCCCACTTGTTCAAATCGAAACATTGTTGATGATTATATTACTTAGGACTGTTGAGCTGTTATGAGAGAAAGAAGCTACATAACAAGTAGAGTTTATTTTTATTCTGTCTGCTACTTTGAATCTTTTACGAGAAACATCTTTTAGCAGTGGACGTATTAGCGAAGCCAAATGTGACCCGCGATTTAGTGCCGGCGATAAGATCCTTACCTATGTTCACTGAGGTTCGAATTTGAGCGCTGTACCGCAAATGGCTGTTTTCAATTCCTAAAGATTTTAGTTAACCTATTTTAATTGCAAGGTTAAACGCTTAATTTTCGAACCTGAATCCACCCATCTTGTTTCTATACATAAACATTTGTAGCTTTTAAAGTTATTTTGTATTAATTGCTTGTGAATATGTGTACCAGCAGATACAAATGTTTGCTATTTTTGGTGCACATTCTCTACATGCATAAATTTATACTTAGTTGATGGCGTTGGTACAAAAATGCATATTACAATGAAATTATAGTGCTTTGTTAAACATTCTAATAATTAGGTTAACAAGCCACATAGTACAGTGCAATCACATTCATTGTGCATAATTCGATAAGTACGAATAATCCACTGTAATTAATTGGTTTATGCAATTAGTAGCTGCACTTGCGAATTATGTTATATTTATTGAGTAATAGTAAATGACCCGGGGTATATCTCTAAAATTAAATACGTTAATAGCTCGATTTGTGTAAAATAATTTCATTTCAATTGTGTAATAATTAGCGCTCTCTAAGTTTCTAATCGCATTAAACACGATAAAATCAATATATATTGGATTTAAATTTATTCAAGGGTTGTGTAATAAATTCAATATGATGAAAACAATTGGAATGAGTTTTAATTGATTATTCAAAGTTAGAATTGAATACTTGGTTGATCACTTCACAACTTGGATGTCGTACGAGTAACATTTTTCAGTAAGTAAACATTTGGCGAAACCAAACAATGACTCCCGTTTGGTGTTGATGGTGGAACTCGAACTTATGTCCACTCGGTTTCAAGTCTAGCGATTAACCAATTAAGATGCAGGATTCATCTTTAATTGGGAAAACCGAATTAAAAAAGTTATCATGTAGAGTAAAAACTGCTTTTTGGTAAAAAGTCCATCTACAATATTTTACCATACTTTTTAGAGCTGAATTATTGTTATTATTATTATACACCGTAGATAGTTCTAAATCCAATTAACAAAGGAGGTTTTGGGAGAAAGATTAGCAACCTGATTTCTGCAAAAGTATGTTACTCTAGAAACAACAAGAGGACATCATTATATTAAACGACGGCAAAGAAGTAAAAACAATTTTGATGACGGTGTTTGGCAAAATTCGAATAAAATTTCCATATTCGATATGTATAATCCTTAAAACCGAAAATTTAATGTACATTTGCATAGAACAGTCTCGTTGTCCCCATACTTTTTTAAGCGAAAGGGTTTTGAAATAAACAAATAAATAATAAAAGACGTAAACTATTAGATGAATTTATTTCGTATATTCTCTTTAGTCACACACACATATATATATATATATATATATATACATAAAATTATATATTGGTCGGACAACTCGTCGCTTATCTGAACGGGCCAAAGAACACATTCCCAATTGGATTGAAAAAGAGTTCAACTCAACTGAACGTCACTTGGTTCAAACAAAACATCGAGTAAACTTTAATGATTACTTTAAAGTGTTGATAACTACGCAAACTGTTAATATGTTAAAAACACTTGAATCTGTTTACATTCGCACATTAAAACCCATTTTGTGTGCACAAAAACAATTTGTAACTTCATTAAATTTAGCGTGGACTTAACATATGCGATGTTGCGTGTGTGTATGTATGTGTAGATATTAATGTTAAGTTAATTACATCATATAATTTTATGTATATATATATATATATATTGATTCTTTATGTTTGTGACTGAAGGGAATATACGAAATGAATTCATCTCACAGTTTACGTCTTCTATTATTTTTGTTTGGAATTATAAAGGGAACCCAATG